>JAQMCX010017102.1:0-34880 GCA_029814765.1 Acanthurus leucopareius | reverse complement strand
CAGTCGAGTTACAATAATGTTACAGTAACGGTTAAAAGATGATAATCATCTAGTGGCAGAAATCCCAGATCCGGGATCAGCACCAACATCTCATCAGTTGTGGTTTTGCCTTAAAGCTCAGCTCTTCATCCCAGTTAACCCTCGGTATCCATCCTGCTGCGCTCCCTTTCAAACTCACCTTTTCATCCACAAAAACAAAAGCAGCTCCTCCTACAACGACTACAAAGGGTCATTTTAATTCTCTCCTTCTCAAAGAGACGCAGGAAAATTCAGAAGATTAAATGATTCATGTTTCATTTACAATATCAGACGTTGTCTTAAGATGAAAACATTTCTTTCACATCCGCCACATAAAAGTGATGTAACTTTTCCAAATCATCTCTGATTGAGGTTTGACTTAAAGTTTTACGTTTATCTTCACATTATCTTTATCTGCTTTGAGTAAATGTAATTTCTCCATATAAGCTGCACAACTAGCGTCACTGGAGGGATGGCGATGTCGGTCAGTCGATCCACTTTTGGTGCAGACTGACATTTTTCCATAAATATGAAATGCCAAGACAGTTATTGATCGTTTCAAAGGGGATGAAACTGACCAATTTTGTTGAAAACTTGACATTTGGAGGTTGATTTCTAGTTTATTTTTTCTACATGCCATAAATTTTGGCACAAACATTCATGTTGCAGAGAGGATGAACCTATGCGACTTTGACAAATAGCGCCACCAGCTGGTAAAATATCTCCTTTCACTGTTGAAAAGATTGTTATAAAATGTAGCACGATGTAAACTGAACCGTTTAAGTGATCTCCTGACTTTCATGTGGCCAAAAATGAAACTTTGTCCAAAACTTTGTTTTGTAATCAAATATCTGCAAAACTAATGGCGTGTTTTTTAGTCTCAGCTGACCTTTTTGGTGATTAATGCTAACTAGCTAATAGTAGAAATGCTAACATGCTAAACAAAGGTTTTAAACAATAAACCTCCAAAACACCAATACTTGAGCATTGTAACTGATTACCCATGTGACCTCCAGTGCATGCAGACACACATGTTATGTTAGCGTGCTGATAAGTTATGATTCAAAGTTTTAAGAAAGACAATAATGTCTTAAGTGTTTGGCTGCTTAAAACTATTTGAAAACCGCCCACAACATAAAAAATGCAACCAAAACTGAAACTTTTTAAGTGGATTTCACTGAAGCAATTAATTCGCTTTATTCCCAAATTAAATTAGAATTTATACTGTCTTATAAAAGGCATTAGGATCAATTTATCAACAGCCTGTTAAACCCTGAAATCTCCCCTCGGTGTGTGTTCTGCAGCCCCCCGCTCTCAGCCGGAGTGACAGCCGTTTCCTCTCCCTGTGTGTCTAAGCCATTATCTGCCAGCGTGTTTGAAGAGAGCAGACCGGTGCTCTTCCCAAAACCCCAGATGAAAGGTTTTAGCCTGGGGCCCCAAATACCAGCAGCTCCTGTGAACTGCTGTGTGACTGCGGCGTCGGAGGGGTGTAATTTCTGCAAGACAGCAACATTCAGGCCCAAAAAAAGAGAGTCAAGCAGAGCCTGAACCTGGAGCCCAGAGAGACGACATGAAAGAGTGTGTTTATGTTAGTGGAGTTTGACTGCAGAGCTGAGCGGTCGATCGTGTCGGGGGGGGAGCAGTCGCACGCTGTCATTAGCAGAGACTTGTCATAAAAGATGTGTGTGTGTGTGTGAGAGAGAGAGAGTGTGTGATTTCAGTGTGACTGAAATGATTAGAGAGGACAGACTCGATAAAAGACCAACAGGAGAGCGAAGTGCAAAGGTTTCAGGGTGACAGTTCCCGGCTTGATTAAAAGATAGACGGTTAAATTAACTGTTAAGACGCTAAAAATCACTACAATTTCACTTCTTTTTCGTTCCTGATGGATGCAAGTTCAGCGCCGACTAAACACACAAAAACGCCAAACGATGAAAGGCCTTATTTAAGATCATCACCGTGACAAAAAGCCACTCATCACCCGCCAAATCAACAGTTTCGAACATGAATTTTAGCAGAAAATAACACAGGATTTCCTCTCTTTTAGATGACGTCCCTTGAGATGTCGTCTGTGTTGGTACCTGATCCGAAATAGCGGTTGTTTTCCAGGAGTGGATCCTTCCTGCTCGAAACCTTCGGTGCCTCCAGTTTCCTGCTTCGTTTGGCTGGACACCCTTGGCACGGAGCTGATGGACGTGCAGTCAGTCGGATTAAATTCCTCTTGTTTTCCAACACAACTCCGGGATTCTGGGATACATTATGCAATTTACAAAGAAAAATATTGGTATTCACTTGAATTGTTTTGCTTTTAATGACCTTGGTAATGTCTTGGTTTTTTTTTATACCAAACTTTGGGAATAAAGCTCCTCTAGCAAATTCTTGAAAAGAGAATTAGAAGCTCAAATGGAATAAAGGCTTTTAAAACATACATAGTGATATGTTATGGACGTTTTTACATTTTAAAAAGGTATAATTTCCTTTAAAAACACAGTTTTTACTGTCCTGATGCAGGAAAAATATGCTTTTTTAAAAATGTATTTAGAGGTATATGTGTTTCTTATCAGATGCAGCTCTTTATCTAATAAAATAATCATCTGGTTAGGACTAAAATAAGTAATCTCGATCAAAAGTAGTAGTTTAATTACCTGAAAACTTCCTTGTCAAACAAAAAAGTCTATGCAGTGTCTATCTAAATTTTTAGGGGAGAGGCAGATTTTTAAATGGCAGCTTATCGATTAATAAAAACATTAAAATGTCACGAAATATGGCCCAGATTCTCCAAAACAACAAGATAGACCTTGTATTGATTTCCACATTTTTACTAGTCAAACTGCTGTTTCTGTACTTAAGAACAAATGTTCAAACTCTCATTTTAGGAAGCAAATCATAGATTTAAATGTTCCCTAATTATGACAAAACAATAACCGACACATGATGCAAATCCAACCATCAAAAATCTAATAAGTGTAATAAAAAGGAGCCGAATAAAGAATTAAAACATCCTCCCTAAACTGAGTGTTGGACCAGAAGAAACTGTCCTCGTCTGAATGTGCAAAGAAAAACTGAGGGAATCCAGGATGAAGATGTGAAGGGGACACAGAGGAGAAAGCTGTCATTAGGTCCTCAACATGTTTCACCTCCAGCAGCTCCAGAGGCCAAACAGCTGGTTTGTTGAGGGAGGGGCTGCTGGTAACTAGTTGAGACCATCTGACAACTGTCGTCTTACATGATAATTAGCTGTTATTTACTAATTGAGCACAAAGAAAAAGGTGATGTAATCTACAACAAAACAGCCCTTTTTCTTCGGTTACTGCCGTGTTAAAACTGCACAAACATTAATCAAACAGCTTAATGGAGATTTCTGTAGAAGTTCACCTTCACAGTGTCACAGGATCAATGTGTTTTCTTTTAACTGTGTGGTGAAAACCTTACAAAGAGGTTTTTACCACTTTAGTGTGACCTTCACAGACTGTAATGGACCCCCCTCTGGGTGAAGATACCTTTGGAGGACTGTATAGTAGTATAAAGAGAGATTAATCCCCCGGGGTGTTTAAATGCTAAACAGGCCAAACGACCCTCAGTGCTCTTCGGCTTTTGATCTTCCACCTTTTTAAATGGAAAACAGCTCCAATTAATTCAGCAATAGGATTAATAAAACAACCTAAATATTCCACCCGGTGATATAAACAGAAGTACAGACTATTGCTTTGCTGCTGAAGCCATTTAAGAGTCAATTAAAAAAAAGGTCTGTTTCTTAGTTCTTTATTTATTTCTTCATTTTAAGATACAAAGGCCAAACATAAAAGGAATCCTCTTAGAAACACAACACTGGAATTTAAAAAAAAAATCAAATCCAGTTTAAATTCTATGAGGTCAACAGTCAGTACAGCAAGAAATTAACTCAAAATACCATAAAAACACATCAATTTAAGTTTTTTTCTTTTTTTTAATCAATCATAGAAAACCTGAACAGCGGGAGAACAAGATATCAACAACCCTACTCCGAAAAAAAAAAAAAAATAATGAAGCTGTCACGAAAAAAAAAAATCATAATTTGTTGAACTTAAAGTGAGTAACACTATATTAAAAAAAAAAAAAAAAATGCATGCAGACGTGGATAACAGGGGTGACCGCTCGTGGAATCGTCTGCCACAATAATAAATATTGTACAGTGTTTGACACTAACATCCGTACTCGACCTCTCAGCGGCACTGCTGTCCCCTCATGAATTTTTTAAGGATCTTGAATTGATATTCATTGTTATCAAAACTAACACAGTATAATATTGCACAAGCCCATAATTCATAATTCATGGGGTGGAAAGGTTTTGAATACTGTGACGGGGGGCGGCGGGAGCGGATGATACGGTGGGTTGTGTCACATGTCCGGTGGAACCGTAAAAATCAGTTTTAATTTGGTTTCTCTCTTAAAGTCTTATCAGCGGGGCCTCAGCTTTCAACTGGAGGCAAAATAAATGTTGGACCCTAAAATAGATGATCTGCAGCAAACATTTACATCTACTCATACGGACAGGCCTCAGTACAAAAGAACCGTATATATTCATGTCACATATTAACACTAAACGACTGACTTTCAAAGCTCAGTTTAACCCGACAAAGAAACTGAACTGAGTCTATTTTCTGTTAGTTTTTCTTTAATCTTACATGTACTAATGAATATGTTTACGTTTTGTTCTTCAATGCACAATACTGTTTTTTAAATTTTTTTTTTTGTATTTTTGAATATTTCAAAAGTCAAAACACAAACATAAAAAGTGCCATAAAAAAAAAAGTAAACCGTGTGAAGCCAAGCTAGGTGGGCAACTGAGTGATTTGAGTGAACTTTGAGCATTTCAGTAGCATTTACCGTACAGCAGATCTGCTTTGACCTGAGACCATAACATCTGTCATAAAGTTTAAATCTGCAGCTTTTTACTCCAACATTCATCTTCCTGTTCATTAGTGATGAAACTACTGGATTGTCTTTGATTTAATGCTGTCATTCGCCTCGTTTCAAAACTCCCGTTAGCATAAAAAGATGGACTTTATATGAAAGTGTCTGGATCTGAAGTGTGTTTGAGAATCACAGATGGTGAGAAAAATCTCACACAAGCTTCTTTCCAATATTATCCCACTTCAAACTTCCTGTTAAAGACAAGACTAATTAACTATAAACCGAATGTGGATGTGATCGTGTCATGAACTTTGATCCACATCTGCTGTAGCAGCCAATAACATACGAATACTGCAACAACCGTCAGATGATACAAAATAGTGAAATCATGTTTTGAATGAACACTGTATGAGTCTTTGTGTAAGATGTCCTTTTTTTCATGGTTTTTTGGCTGAACATGTTGCATCAGTTCATGACGGCAGCATGAGTAAATCACAGTGAGAGCATTAAAGCGTCTGTTCTCTTTTACTCAGCAATGATCTCAAACTCTTTAAGTCCTTTGTTTATTACATCCCGTCTGTCAATGAGGGCGTCTCCACTGGCTTTGAAATCACATCTGTTTGGCTGCTAAACTATGACGGTTTATTGAGTGATAATGTCTCTCGATGCAGAGATTTCGTGTATGTAATTGAACGTTTACGCTGTGTGTGTCTGCGTCAGTGCACCATATAGAATATTTTTATCAAACCCACAGAAACAAAAATCTGAGGAAGCTTTGGCACGATAGTTAATGACACACTGTTTAAGTTTAAAGCCTGTAAATGAGGATATGGCTTCATAGAAATAGAAATTAAAGTCTGAAAACGCTTTCATGGACATGTTCAGTAAAAAACGAGGATCTTGCGTCAATAGTTGCTCGCTCTTCTGTTACTGGCTGCTACATATATAAACATGTTACTAGAGTGAATATTATGTTTCCACTTTGAATGTTAATCCTCTAAGGCAGTTCAAACAAATGTACTGTAGGAAACAGGAACTGAGGATGTTATTGTCCAACCCACTGCAGAGAAATACTAGGAATACTGAAGAACACACAAAAGGGGCACCTTGAGATTTTAAGTCTCTTATTTTTTGCTCAACAAAGACAAAAATATGGCAAAGTTGCTTGTAAATTGGTTTGAAAACCTCTGAGTTTTTCTAACTTTAGAGCAACAAGCACGTGTCTTGACCATATTAACAGAAAAGTTATTCTCTGTTAATTACTTACATGCAAAATTACTTTTTGGTTATGAAAAATGCTCAAACACAAGTGTCAAAATATCCTCTGAAGATAATATATATTCTGTGTGTCGTGAGTGGAGGTGAAGTGTTTGGATATAGGATGTGTGCAAGCTGTTTCGTGGAGCTTATGTACATCACCAGCCACAGGTCTTGGAGGTCAATGTTCCAGGTAGAACTGATCTAGGATCAGAGTGTAGGCAGCACCAAGTGATACAGCACCGGTCCTGTTACCCCCGACCTCTGACACAGGGATGAGGAAAAGTTACCACCTCTGATTAGCTGTAAGATAAAAATCTGACCCAAAACTCTGCTCACTAACAAAGAAGATTTACAGGTGTTTCTTACAATGATCACAGATTAAGTTTTGGTTGAAAATACAAGTGATCAATTCAGGAATCGAACATAGTGGGACTTTACTCAATCAGGGCCCTGGTAACAGTGGTTAAGGGTAACATCTCCCATCTCCAGTCAGCCATGGATGAGGAGGTGGTGTGCTACTCTGGTGTTTGCTGCCCCCTAGGGCTAAGAGCAAGGCAGTGCAGGTGTGGCTCCAGAAGGGCAAGGAGGGAGGAAGAGGAGGAGGGAAGGGAGGAGGAGGTAGAGAAAGGAGGAGGGTGGGGGTGCATCCAGGTCAGCGCTACTCGTCACAGCCGAGAAGCTCCATTCGCAGGGTGATGCGCTCGTGCCACTCCCACGGCAGGATGCGGATGTATCGGCCGAAGATCGGAGGCTCGAAGATGTTCTTTTTGTGAACGTTGTTGTCGCTGTTTCCTGGGAAGATCTGGACAGAAAATATCAGACCATTAAAAACACAGATCATAACCTCTGTTGGTTTTAATTCACATAATTAAAGAATTCTTTTTGATCCTTGTTATTTTTCATAATTACCGCACTTTTAGTAAAACATGGCTGAAAGTATACTAATGCTTTGTGAGACAACAAACTGTATATTGCTGAGGATTATTTTCACAAACTAAAACAAATCAGAGGATAACAATGAGCCTAAGTGAATAAAAATACACTTTGGCACAGTGAAAAAGGGATATAAACCAGAACAGGCCTCAGATTTACTGAGGAAAAGCAATGAAAAGCAGTAAATCAACAAGTTAACTGAGCGCAGACACCAGAAAAACATCATGTAAAAGAAATAAACCTGAACAATTGGTACAACCCTAAAAATAAATGCACATGTTGTCCATAAAAGATGAACGGAAATTATAAAGTGAACTTTTGATGATAAATGTTTCATCAATTAAGTCAGAGAAAACTGTCAGTGTTGTACATCACAAACTTAATGACTTCATTTGGCTTTACTCTGGCTACATCTGGCAGGCGAACAGATTTTTGGATGCTTTATGAATGAGTGCATACAGAAAAGGATCACACCCAGTGTCAACGTAATTGGTTCCAGGAGGATAGAGGAGTACGTCGGATGCAGGCTTAGCTATTTCTCTTTTTTTATGATTACCTCAAAGACCACCCAAATAAACAATCTTCTGCAAAAATCTGTATTTACTTTTTCACAAAATTAACCCAAGATGCTTTATGTTCTGTAGAAATGATATACTGTATATAAATAAGTACGTATAGATATGACACATCTCCTGCCACAGCTGGACCGACCTTATCTGTCCTTGTGGTTTTGTCCTTCACAATGGTCCAGGACTGCCCGTCGTCACTGTAAGCCACTTTGAAAGCTGTAATGAACTGGATGGTGCCAAAGTCTTTGGCCCCCTGTGTGATGATGCCTGTGATCTTCCTGGGAGACAGCAGGTCCACCTGAAGACACAGAAACAGGTCTACTTTTTAAAAAGAACAGGGCAAAATAAAAAACAACAATGAGAAGCTCTGTCACTTTTCCCTCTCCTACCTGCAGCCACTCAGATCTGTTGTTGGTGGCGGCGGTCCAGGCGTTGGTCTTGCCCTGTTTGTCCAGACGAGCGTAGAATGGATGCCAGGTGAAAGCCTCAATGCCCCAGGTGCGGAAGGTGCTGGAGGCGGTGATCTGGCGGTTAGACACCAACCGGGACTTCAAGCCCATCGGCTCTGAACAACCTGAAGTGTTTGAATACACTGTGAAGGTGAGACCAGGCAGGGAGACGGAGAAGGAGACAGAAAAACAGAGGAGTGGAGAGAGAGAGAGAGAGTATGATAGACAGGGACAAACATAAAGCAGCCCGAGCCAGCCAGTGATGTGAAGCAGCAAACAGACACCCAGAGGTGATGATGTTACAGACAAGAGCAGCAGATGGGCGGCGATATGGCATACAGGTGAACATGAAACCATAAATGAGCAGCTTGAGGCTCAGCTGAGCTCATGTGATGGAATCGAACAATGCGCTTAAATATTTATTTCTACCATCTGTGATTAAAAATATTACACCCACATTGCGAAGTTATACAGTGATCATCTGCTAGTATTCTCATTCACTGTGTATTATTTCACATACTCAGCATGGGCAGAATGCAAGTCCCGAAGGAGAAACAAACTCCAATCTGTGAAGGCTGCAGCAGACTTTTTAATAAGTATGGTCTATTTTGGTGTTTGGGCATGCGGTTCAGATGAAGAGCAAGTCATAGATGCATGGATTATTTTCATTATTTCAGCTGTGCAGTTTAGATGAATAACATTCAGAACACAAATTTGTACAAAATCATGTTATGAATATTTTGCATTTAAGCAAATGTACTTTTATGAGCACAAAAATGATTAAAAGGTGCCGAGACTCTGCTGAGACTGACAGGTGACTGAATCAAAAACATGCCACAAATATAGTGATTTTGTAAACATGCACAGACAAGGAAGCATGACTGATAGGAGAAGAACAGACACTGATCCAATAAATGACAAGACCATCAAGAGATACAAATATTTAACTGCACAATGAGGCCAAAGATCAACATCGGCTTTAAACATAAGAAACAGCAAGAGGAACAGCAATGTGTTGCACTGTGACTTCAAAGAGCCAAGTTTTATATTTGAATGTTGGAGTGATGATTTTTGATGACAAATATGGCCACTGTGTTCATCTTTTACTCATCAGGATCCAGTCTGCTGTTCGTTTGCTGGTATTACCACAGAAAAATATGGTTCTGATAAATACACATCTGTGTTTGAAGTTGCTAAGTGTTGAGACCCTGTGAGTAACATCCTTCCAATTATGATCAAACTCTGAGTGCTGAGGACTGAAAACCACTAGAGAGGAAAAACAGGACTTTAAAAAAGACTGGTGGAGTTTGTTTCAGTCACTATCATCAGCTTACTGAACTCCAACAATGTATGGATATTCAAGCAGCATGTGTGTGTGTGTGTGTGTGTGTGTGTGTGTGTGTGTGTGTGTGTGTGTGTGTGTGTGTGTTATGTGCTCTCTGTGTGAGCTTACCATTGAGCTCACAGCCAACCAGCTCCATGCGCAGCGTGCAGGCCTTGCGACACACCACAGGGATAATGCGAATGTACTGGGCGATGATTGGAGGGTCAAACAGGTTGGTTTTGGTGCCATCGTTGTCCACATTTCCAGCAAATACCTACAGTGAAGGAGGAAATTAGTGAACTCCATCAAGTGTACTGTTCATTTATTAAGTCAACTGATAATTGATAGTGCTTATCAATATATACAGCGATAAAACTATTTTTTAACATTCATTTTCTATTAATTAACTTATTTATTTCTCCTTACACGGTCCGTCCTCTCGCCTTCTGTTCTGTATATGGTGTACGTCCTGCCATCCAGGCTGGAGGCCACTTTGAAGGCCTTGATGAACTCGGCTGTTCCCATGCGACTGGCACCCTGCGTCACGATGCCAGTAAAGCGCATCTTCCTCTGCATGTTGATCTGAAATTGTGCAAGGAGTAAGTAAATTAAGTTGTTTTTTTTTGAAAACCTCTACCTGATAGTTGAATTAAAACATCCATAAATATAACTTGTATGGTAGATCTGGAAAAAAAGTTTTTAGACCTTTAAACACTAATCCATCTACACACAAGTACAGCATCTGTCTGCAGGTCTCACCTCTATCCACGGGTTCTTGTCATGTGCAGCAGAGCTCCAGGCATTAACCAGTCCCTTGTTGTTAAGGCGGGCGAGCTCATGTCCCCAGCGCTGCAGGCCCAGCATGCTGTAACGGACTGATGAGGCTGAGATCTGGGACTCAGCGATGCCCCCTCCCTCCAGGCCGAGAAGAGAAATACAGCCTGCAGTAAAGAGATGGGGGGCAGATTCTAATGTCAGTATTCTAATACCGGGAATGAACTCAAACTCCTTTTCATTTGTCACCCAGAAGAACTGTCAGAACTCTAGAAACCTGATTTAAGGTTTCTGTAGCACAGCATTCACATTTCTTCAGAAAAAGAATGTAGCTTTACTACCTTTGTCATTTTAACAGTGACTGGAAATTTTACCACCGTATGTAAACATTTTTACTAGGACTGGGACTTTATCGTGTTAATTAGGATTAATTAATGACAAAGCCTCTAATTAATTAGATTTTTTTTTTTAATTGAGTCCCACCGCTAATTTTTACACTTTATCTTCAGAGAAAAATGTCAAGTGCACAATAAAAGGACACAGGAATGTCTGAATGGTCATATCATCAGAGTTGCATTTAAGGTCTCATACACTTTCAGCTAAAACTCTTGCTTGCACTTTAACTTCACTAAGTTGTGCAAACTATAAAGTCATTAAGGATGCAGAGCTTTGGATCAGCTTATTGAATAAAGTATTGATCCCTTTTTTTAGCAGACTGTCTTTGTGCTCCCCATTAATCATCCTAAAATGCAGCAGCTTGGCTGCCTTCCCAAACCCATTAAAATAAATGTCTTCTTTAACTGTACCTCTTTCATTTAATTTATTTTAAAGCACATCACTAGATAAGGATTCATTGTGCCTGGATGCAGGGCCAAATGTGTGTGGTTTGCTTATTTAAATAAATGTGAACTTGGTGTATTAGTGAAACAGACTTTTTTCAGAATAAAGTAAGAGGGCAACTAGGATGACTGTAATTGTTTATATAATGTCATGACATTAAGTCTTGACTGGTCACACTTACGCAGTTGGCAGTGTTTTCCCACATAAGGGGACGGGCAGTGGCATTTGAAATCTCCATCCAGATCCCTGCAGGTGCCTCCGTTCTCGCAGGGCTGGCCGGCGCAGTCGTTCACATCTACAGAGAAGATTAATCACACGGTCAAACACAAACAGCTTAATGATCAACTGTTATCAGTCGATCTGAAGGCAGATCACGGTTAGTTGGAAGTGTGAGTGAAGATCATAACATGCTTAAGAGACAGGGTTCGATATTTCTTCAACTGCTTCACACTGAGGTTAGTTGAAGCCATGCCAACAAGACTGAAGGTGTAGCAGAGAGAAGGCTAAAGAAAGGAGCCTCTGCATTGACATTAGGCAATTAATGCAGCCTTGATCAAGATACTGTATACTCATGTATATATAACCTATTTCATACTGTATATATAATATGTGTATAATTTTTTTTATCTTATTTATTTTCTTTTTTGTGTCTTTTTTATTCTATGTATAGGTTTGCACTGATGGAGATGCTCTTAATCTCATTGTACATGTGCATAGTGACAATAAAGGCATTCTATTCTATTCTAAATCTATGTGTTTGAGGGGAACCTACTAACCCACTGTCCTGTAAATTCAGATGAAGATTACACCGTTGTTGTTGTTGTTGAATTTGAGGTAACTCAGAATCATGACAGAAAAGGGGTCACAATGGTCAGACATGGTCAACATGTAACCACGCATGCTCAAGATTCACATAAGCCTCAGACCGTGTCACACCTACCACAGACAGCTCATGTTCGCAGTCCACTGTGGTAACACATATGACACAAAACCACTTTAGCCTGACGCACACAAACTGGACTCATGACATAATCTGGATCACACTTACATCCCTTATCAATTTTTCAACGTTACTTTAAAAAATGATGGGTGGATGTTAGAATTCATGGCCCTAATCACAATTTTGTATGGATGGTTTGTTAAGCTGAACTGTTTCTCAAGTGTACAGGTGTTGCAAAAGCCAATGCAGGACTGTGAAAGTGGAAGTGAGAAGTATAATTAGGTGTTACAAAGAACCGATGTTGCCACTTCTTTGTGTAAATCAAGATACTTCCCCTTTTGAGTTGACTTGACACCGCACACTGACCTGTCTGTAAGTTCACACACACAAACATGCTACAAAGAAATTATAAATGTAACAATATTTTGTGTCAACTGCTCATAAAGTTATTATTTTTTATATATATATTACATATTGCATACATATATATTACACATTTTATTTTTTTGTTAATAAATAAATACGTTTGTGTGTGTGTGTGTGTGTGTGTAAATACACAGAGAGAGAGTTACTAAACTTGAGATGACTGATAAAAGAGATTTTACTCATCCGAGGCCTTAATGAAAGAACAATGTGCAGGTTTTTTTCCTCCCAGTACTTCAAGGTACATTCATACAATACAGGGTTTCAACAAAAATGCATCATGACCATCTGTGTTGCTGCTCCATCAAATGCAGCTAGTTAAGTTCCTCACTGTTTCTGTGCTCCTTTATAGTCTTTCACAAACACATAATTAAACAGTTTGGTAAGCTACATTTGGAGTTGATCTGGGGCCACAAGGAGAGAGACGTGTTTAAATGTCCAAATCAGCATCAGAGAATACAAAATTTTATAGTCAGATACTTTGTTGCTGTGAGAGTTTAAATTTAGAATTTGTGGTGCAGTCAGACACAAGAGAATGATTTTAAATCCTGACGCAAAAGGTACACAGTTTATGTGAATAATGCAGAAGAAAGTAAATCCACTACTTACCTGTTATATTTTCATGGGAGAAAATGACCGAACAGTATTGTGAAAACAGGTTATCAAGTTGGAAGCTTTAAGCTTCTGCCTTATGTCTCTTGAGCTATTTTTACACCCTTAAATATGTGACTCATATTACTCCCTCTTACACACACATAAATAAACCCACGTGTATGAATGCTTTTTTTAATTTCAAGGGCTTTGTCACATGCATTCGTAGACTGTTCATGACCTCTTAATCAAATGTCACAACCACCAAATTTTTATGCATATACACCCCTTTCTTTTTGCATTTTACAAACAAGTAAAATGCCACTCGTATAACTTAAAAAATGATAAAGAATAGCACTGCTGTATGTCTACATCTGTGGCTATCATATGAAAGTATGTGTAATAAATGTGTTTAGTTTTGTACTGATTTAGCGGAATGACCTAGCTTTCAGTTGAGCAAGTTTGGCAATATGGCAAAAAAAAACCAAACCATATTAGCATGGCAGCATTTCTCTCACATGTCCTTTAAGTTAGCACAGCCAGTGGAATAAAGAGGTGACCCTCTTTTTTGTTGTGATAAAATCTTGGTTCAAGCTAATAATTATAAAAATAATAATATGCATTGCAGTGTAATGCATTGTAATATCTGTTTTTTTTAAGCATTTAATATGGAAGAAACTCATACTATTGGTCAATATTTGTGTTGTTTTATAAAAGAATAACTTAATGAGCCACTATTGTCCAAGTTTTTTATACTACACAAATCTGGCATTGTAGAAGATCTTGGAGCAGCATATACAGAAGAAGAGTTAAATATAAGTGAGCTTGAAGTGACATTACTTTCTCTCAGCTTTGCACAGTGAAAGTCCCGCGTCATACAGAGTCATGTATGATTAAGCTAAACAGCGTGGGTAACCTGCAGTAAATGTTGTTGATCATTCAGTATTATCAGGGGAGTCTGTAACATCCAGGCCACCATCTTATCTTATCTTAACCTATAACCTAAAATACACCAAGTGTGAAGAACTCTGAGGTCTTGCATGTTATCTGTCGGTGCACAAATTAAGCTCCCTTTATATTCATAAATTTCTTCCACAAGGTTAAGGATAGGGTGTTTATTCTTTAGTAAAGAACAAAGTGTTACTGTTGGCAACAAACAACAAATGATTTCAGTGTTCTTGTCCAAGAGTTGACCCTGAAACGTGTGAAGTTTTTTTAATTAGTGCATTTTGGATGTTAGAATTAGTGTCGGACAGTCCTGCATGTTTTTGCAGAGAACTGCCAGTTAACTATTTTCATAAAAACTGTAAATCAGAATGTGAAATATCGCACTCTGAGCCCAGATGTTTTAGCGCAATAATTAATTCTGTGTCGCGGAATAAAGTAAATGAACTCTTTAGTGCATTAGTCAGAACATTGTCTGCAGGACAGTGTGTGTATGTGTGTGTGAGAGAGTCGTTTTGTGTGTGATCTCCTTGACCCCGATGGGAAGCTGCATGTGCTTCACTCATATCCACTGTTTCCATGACTACTGATTCACGGCCTGCCAAGCTCTCAGCGTCCACAGAAATGCAAAGCGCAAATGAAACCTGCAGCAGGCTCTCAAGGGAGGTTAAAAGAGTCAAATACTTCTCACATCGAATGATTCAGCTTATCTGCATGGTGACAACACTCTGGAAATCCCAGAATGGGAAACCAGGCAGCCATTCACCCAAGAGGATTGGTAATGATCTGTTACTAAGCTGTCCAGTCAACAATTCTGGCGAAAAAAAGCGATTTTATTGACTCGGTTTAATTGTTTTGACAGCAGACGAGGAAGGAAAAACCCCCATTGGGAGCTGGTTGAACCATTTATTCATAAATTTAAAAATTGCACAGTTGCAGTGTAAATGGTTTCATTTATACAACTCTTTTGACCACTTTGAGTGCTTTCACAATATGAGTCAGCTTTCACACACCAATGGAGGAACCAGGATCAGTGTCTTGCCTAAGAACACAGCAGTTGATCTGACAATAGACCTTCCACTTTACTTTCGGAGCCACAGCAGCTTAACGTTACAGCCACTAACCATTTAGCAGGTTGAGATCTGGACATTGGGAAATTATGACGGACTACACAAACTAGTTTTTTTATGCAGAGAGTTGTTGTAACCAAATATTTACGTATAAATGCAAACAGCCAGGGTAACTGTTGCTCAACAGCTGGCTGAACAAACTAACAGAGCTAATACTAGCTTGCTACAGTCTGTAAAGAAAAAAGAAGCAAAAGAGGAAATGGGAAATGAAAAATACATCAGACCAGATATTTGATGTACTATGGTTTTTAATAAGAATAAAAGCTAAGAATTTAAATCTCCTCCTTTTCCCAAAATAACAAAATACACGCAACATAACAAAATGCAACAAACAAACGACATAAATTCAAAACACTCCTATTTTCCATGTGGTAAAAAAGAAAGATCAAAGACTTCTATGCATACAAAAGGCTTATCTTCCCCTATATTGTTCACAAATTTGTTAAAATCAGTGACAGTGAAAACTTCTCCTTTGCCAAGATAATCCATCCACCTGACAGGCGTTGCATAATAAAATGCTGATTAAACAGCAGGATTAATGCATAGGTGTGCCAATTGGCTGATCACAAATAAAAGAAATAAAAAAACAAATAAATCTATAATGAGTAGTTTTATAACCCCACACAATGCCACAGATATCGAATTTTTTGAGGGAGCATGCAGTTAGAATGCTTTATGCAGGAATAAAGCTGTTGAATGCTGCCTGAATGTTCCTTTTACTACCATAAGCCATCTCAGAAGTGTTTTGCAGTAAATCCGATCATCCTGCCTCACAGCCACAGGCCACCATGTAGTCACGCCAGCCCAGGACCTTCACAATACACTTCTTTACCTGCAAGTTCATCTAACACCAATCCCCAGATGGTTTATGCAACAACTGGTTTGCAAAACCCAAAAAATTCTGCACAAACTGTCAGAAACCTCGTCAGGGAAACTCATCAGTCTTCACCAGGCTCTTGACCTGACTGCAATTTGTCGCTGTAACTGACTTGAGGAGGCAAATGCTCACCTTCAATGGCCTCTGACACATTAGAGGGGTGTTCTCTTCATGGGTAAATCCCTGTTTTCCAGCAAGCTGATGACACACAGCATGTACGTCACTGTGTGGGTGAGCAGCTTGCGAATGAAAACAATGTGAACAGAGTGCTCAAATAATGTTGGTCAGTTTTAAACCACATTTAACTACAAGCATTAAAATACACACACTTCTTCACGTGTGGAGAGAAAAATAAAACATTATTATTTATAAAGGACTGACTGTTGTTCAGTGTGTCGTTTTACTTCCTGTAGTTGTTATTTTTTGTAAGTTTTGTGAGGTATGATGCTACAGTGACTACATAGCTGTTTGCTTTTCATTTAAAAGCAGTGCTTATAAGCTACTGATTTACACATTATACCCCACTGAGACATTTCAGTTTTACTGTACTAAAAGCTTTTGCTAAACACTGGTTCAAAATTAGCTTATGATATACAAGCTTTACAGTTGATATACGAAAAGTTTATTTAATCCAACCTTGGAACCAAACCTTGGTTGCCACCAAGGTTTTGTAGCCTGATGCCTGTTTTTATCATCCGCAGTCAAAGAGACAGAGAGAGCTGAGCATTAGCTCCATGTCTTCATACCTACATGACAAAAAACACATTAGGCTCAAAGCTCATTGTTCTCTGGTGGTGCAAGAGACAAAAATAGGATTTTAAAACAAAGCCTGCTTATCTCAGTCATTTTTTTCCAGGTAGCAGAAGATCAGCCCCGTGGCTACAAACAGACAGCGCGGCTGAGGAAAGGCCTGTTAGAGCTCTGTCTTTTTCGAAAAGGTCACTTCCTCATTACAAAGACAACAAGGTGCATAAGGAACAAATGACATTTAACTGGTTAAACAGCTGCAGCCTTTGTGTGTATTTATGTCACAAACATTCTGCCGATACACATGAATGCACAAGGGTTTAGAGACTTTTGTGAAAATCCCTGTCTATGCACTTGTCATCATGTGTCTTTGGCTCTCTGGTATGAAACTGATTAGAACAGCGTTAAATTTCAAAGTTTAAGCATTCTCCAGTCTTTTTCGGTGGGTGCTCTTGTTGCAGCTGGGATTTGAGCACAATGCATCCCTTATTAGAAATGCAGCGTCATGCAGTGTCATCTGCCAAGATAAATTTTCTTTGAAATTAAATTTGATCTTTCAATCCCTCTGTTTTTTTTTAGCTGCTACCAGAGAATTAGAAAAGACTGAAGTGTAACTGTATTGGGGTCAGCATCCTTTGCTCTACAATGTTTAAATATTCATTTGTATTTTGTTAGAAAAAGCAGGATGTACATGTCATTCAGGAGAGCAGACACTCCTAAATGACATTATTCCAAAAAAGAGAAAGAGAGAGAGAGATGCACAAGCAGAGCAAAGACACACTAAAATGATATTTTCAAAATGGCTGTGGATCCTGTTTTAGTATAATACTAGACCATATGAAACAGTTCAATGAAAAAGGGCGTTTGAATAAGAAAGTTTGTTTTAATCAGTTTCATTGCATTGGTCGTCTGTGACACTGACTCATTGTTTGGTCTGCTGCTGCCATCAGGGTCCAGATATCTGCAGGTCCTTGGGGCCTCCTGGAATGTTATCATGTGACTGATAGCAAGTGTAAAAAGTGAAGATTACATTTGCGTGCATGAACTGTAGGCAGTATGCATTTAGAGGAAGGATATCAAATGGATATGTGAGTCATTGCTGGGACAAAGAGTCAAATAATGTGATCGCTGTGCAGCAGTTATTTAATTGCATTTAAGTCCCTGGAGGCCCCTTCTGTCACATGGTGTTTACAGTATAAACTGTGCAGGCCCATTTAGTCACTTATTACCCGTATGCACTTGAAACCAATACGAGAAAAATCAATAAAATAAACCACAAATAAGAAGTCAGAAACTCTGTAACTTCCTGTGTATAAATAGATAACACTGATTCCTTTAGATCAGGCCACTCTGAGTCAAACTGAGACACTTGACGATGTCTTCCAGTATAAATAAATTGGCGCCGACCATCAAGCACAAGCGGGAATCGCACTGCATATTGCACAAGTATTTTTGTTGCGGTTTCGAAAGATCATAAGAGGCACATCTGTTCTTACGACAGAGCGGAGGCAAACTACAAAACAAAGCAAAACAAAAAAAATTATAAGAGAACCATAATTGAGACTTCCCGTCTCAGACAAGGAAGATGAGCGCTGGTGGAAAATCCTTCAGTGTTTGACTCAGCACTGCAGGTTGGATGCCTTTAGTGGTTGTATAGTTAATTGCTTGATGGGAAACTAAGAAAATTATCTATCTATTTTCACACCATAGTTTTTATCTTTATCTTTGTTTGCTCACCTTTTCAGGAAATTCTCACTAACTGCCCTCTTGATTGGGTATGACGCACAGGAAACTATACTCACAAGCTTACCTTAATTACTCTCTTATGTATGTTATGACTGAAGAAGTTTCCTGTTTGGCTTGAGCATGAAGTCAGACAGGAATGAAACTCTGAAGCTGCAAAATGATCCGCACCCTGACTGGATTGTTGAAGGAATGATTGGAGACAATTATCTGTCTCATACACAGTTTGCTTTGTGAAGTGACGCTGCTATTATTAGTAGAGTTTTTTGTTGATGCCCCATTTTTGAAAGCCAACAAAAAAATAAATACGGTTGTTTCTGGGGTCATAAATTTTAAAGAAAGATTATTTTGTAATGTTTTATCAAACAGGTCCACAAAAACCTGTCAGTTTCCTGTGAAGAAACCCAAAAAATATTTCAATATCTAACTAATTATAGAATTATAGAACTGTCTAATTATAGAACTATCTAAACTAATTATAGCAAAAAAAGTAATTCAAAACAAATTCAGTATTTATTCATCATGCAGTTATTATCAAAAACATTAATCCCCACGTATGTTAAATGTTATGCTTGTCTGCTGAGAAAGTTCACATTATTTTCATGATAGCTGACCTGCTGTGTTCAGAAAACACACTCCCAGATTATAGCGGCATTTGGAAATGCACCAATTAAACACTGTCTCTACTTAACTCATTAGTGCAAAATTTGTAGTACTTTTAGGAAAACTTCTTGGAAAATACTAAAAATATTTGAAAGATTGCATACCCCCAGAATAAAGCCTCTCTAGCTCTTTTAACAGTTACATGTCTGTAACCCATTGGACCTGAATATTGATTGCAATGCATGAGGACTTTGTTGGATCACATTAGCCTTTGTACATAGTGATGTGACTGGCACATATCCAGACTCACCAGCTGGACATTCCTCTGCCATGGACATGACCTTTCATGCTCCCTGTCCTTGGTCAGAAACATCTACAAGGTGATGGTACAGATTAGGGCAGAACAGCTTAATTTCAATATATTAGTATTATTATTACTCATAAAAGTAAAAATGAATAAATCATTATAACTGTCTGGCTCTTCCATATTTGTTTGCACATGTATAAACAGCTGTAACCTTCACTCTAGTTAAATCAGACTCAGACTTTGCCCACACCCTCTTGAAGCCACACCAGGAACAAGTACGCATAAAGGTAACATATTTAAGTACCTAACACTCCTCTGGCACAGAGGCCGTCGAACCAGGTTACTGGAAAAAATGTAGTCCTTGTCAAACTTCCCTGTTGTTTCCAGTCAAGAGTAAATTATCAGAAGAGGTTCCAGCCCTAAAAACTAGAAAAAAGTCAGGGGAATTTGGAGTTTTAAGAAAAACACAATAAACTGGTACACCTTTTAAATTTCAAACTACTTCAGCTGCTTTTTACTAAAAGGTTTTCTCTTTTCATCGAATAAACACAAGTTAAAAAAATATTAGGCCTATACATTCAGTTGAATTTCATATTTTCAATGAGAGTGAAAGAGAGCATTGTGATATTTGCAGCATGTATGTGCGTGACAACAAAGGCCAATAAAGGGAAGACAGGCACAGTGATAGAGTCTTCCTTTTTCCACCCTGCAGGCCAAGAAACACACCACTCTTCCTTTTCTTACAGCAAGTCTGCTGATAATGAGAGGTTTCATTAAACAATTCTGTCACGCAGTGCTGACATCATTAAAACACAAGAACGTAAGAGGACAGTATTGTACACGCATGCATGAATTTGATTCGATTTGTTAGGGTGAACAGTTGGTCAGGAAAGAGTGCTCTCAGTCAGCGCTTTGATAGCTTTCTGGGTGAAAAGGTATCATAAAATTGCAAAAGCATTATGACTTTGTTCTTCCAACTTTGTGTGCTTTTAAATGTTACAACCTTGTCCCCAAGCCATGCAGGTAAAAGGGTAGCAGGCAAATAAGAGACATGGACTACAGGCACTTAAATCTCATAAACTGTGAAAAAGACGACGTTACATTAGTAATCTACACTAGAATGTAGTAAACTAGAATTTCTTTTTATGGTTGTGTCTTTGTGAGGGCAGTTGCCATAATAAGGACTGTTCATTTCACAGAACACTGACAAACACAAAAAAAAAAAAAACATTTTGAGGTGGAATTTTAACAAGCCTCTTTCCTTCATTCCTTTACCAGAAATCATCGCCAGAACAAGAATGCAGTCACCCAAGCTGAAGCAGGAAGTTTAGAGCTTCACATTTTTTTCACTTCTGTTTGTTGAAATGAGCTGGCTAGAGGAAGCCAAAATGTATATCTTTGCTAATATAACTAAATATTTGATTTCATCCTATATGGAACCTTATAGGACCTTTTCTATTATTTTAAAAGTATCCTCAGAACCTTCTGCCATCACTGCAGTATTCGCAGTAACTCCACAAGGTGTACATCTTAGCTGACAGGCGAAACATATGACAGCCTCTGGATCCCTTTTGGCATGTCAACTTACATTAAATAGATGGAAGGAGAAGTTTCCTGCTACCTTTAAATTGTGGCTTAAGGATATTATCCATCATTTGACGCTTGAGAGGATAGACTTCTCAAGAGGTTGTGCCCAGAAATTCTTTACCATCTGGCAGCCCTTCTTAGTCAATACAGAAGAAAAGGACACCAAATATATTATAGACTTGCACCTTATATGACATTTATGTATTTACTTCTTTATTTGTAACTTGAGTTTTACTAGTTTATTTATCACATTTCTAAGTCTTCACATTTTTTAGTTTTCTATATGAGTTTTGGAGCATTTAATTGCCATCTACATTTAAATTTGGTCTATGCTGAGCTTCTTCTTAAATTTTGGCAAGTTGGCAAATTACTGTCTTCTTATATGGTTAGGGTTAGGGAACAGAAAAGTGCAGCACCAGATTCAGGATGATCTAATCTCCTGTTCAAAACCTGTGACTATAACCACAAAGCAACACAAGTCTCTATTATGAAAACGGCTCGGTTTTAAGTGCATTACATTTAAAAGCAAATAAGCAACACTGTGACACCAAACTTTGACCATGAGGACCCTATGTTTGTTTGTTTTTTTTTAACTTTTGCAGCGGTAGTCAAAGGAAAGATCTTCAAAGATCATGCATGGAGCAAACATTACATAATACCTCCCATTACATTGGGCAACCACTAAAGCAAACCATGTTTTAACAGACAGCGAGTGCAATCGAGCAGATCATGTTCACAAAACAGTTCAGTGGAACCAAAAATCTTCACATCTGACATGAGCTTCATAGTTGACTTGCTTTTGTCTCTAGAAATGAACCAAAACTGGTCAAGCATTGTGGTAAATGCATCCTTACATAACAGTCATGCCTTTACGAAGTAGGACAATGGTGCAAAGTGATTTGTCCGTAAATGAACTAAGAGAGCAGAGGTGTGTCTCTAAAGCTAGGGAAAGAGTGATATTGTGCAATGGGTTTTTTTTTCTGAAACTAGTTCATTATATAAAAAATCTATTGTAAATCACATAAGCTATCAAATATGGTAGCTGTTATGTAACTTTCCGACAAAAGAAACCAAGTTGGTCTCTAAATAAGAAGTTTAGGATCATCAAAAACCAAGAAACTCTTTCATTGTGTGATCCTGATCTTATGATTGCTGTAAACATTCACATGACAAATGTGGTTTCCCACTAATTAGTAGCTTTACTGTGAGATCAGTTGTTGCTGCTGTGACATCATTTTCTATTACCCAGCCAAAACTTTACCTCAGCCTCACAAGTAATTGTGGTTGCCTTTTAGTTTGATGTCATATCTTTTTAAATCTAAGCTCCTTAGGAACAAAGAGGAACTTATATTGAGAATTACAGCTTTTAAATCCATGTATTAAATTATGTTATATTCAAATTCAGTTTGTTATATGTGGAAAGTGATTTTAAATACCCTATGGTCACTTAAGAGTAAAATTCCACTGTATTATTTTTAATTGATAGCTGCAAATGATGGCTTTCCTTAACTGTATCAGAGATCATTTTGAAACTTGACTCCCCTACAGGTCAGATAGACTGTGTTCACCAGTAAGATGATTAAATATATATAATAATGAAGTGTTATATTGTATTTATTTCCTCCCTTTCCCCACAGCCTCTGTGTTATTATTTTCTGCCCTGTGTTTTATCATTTTATTGGTAGTGTTTTTAAGTGTTAGGTTTACCAGAATTAGTAACCTGTAAGTTTTAAATGCAAAAGAGGAAGAAAAAAGAGGATGAGATAAAAATAAATATCTGTGGTAAATGAATGTCTTTAAGCAACTCAAAGTCTTTTTACATTGAATCATGTTAATCAGCAAACTTGAGAGCAGTCACTCAATCTGCTACTCCAATCTGTAGTCTAGTTGCTCATTAAACCATATTTTCAATATAGTGTGTAAACAGTATGAGAGCTGTTCAAATAGGCAGATTGCTGGGAAGAGGCTAGCTGTTTGCTATTGCTTCCTTAGCCTCACTCATTACAAGCTTTCTTTACTCATACAAAATTATTCCTGCACTATGAAAAACAAAAGAACAATACAACTGTTTTGAGTGACAGAAAATCACATGGATCCTGGTGGAAGCTAACTGTAAGGAAGATAAGAACGGACCCTTTCACAGATAGCAGTCATAAATGACTCAATTACCGAACAGATAAAGTAATAAAAACGAATGAAAATATCCTCTCTTACAGAGAAGGAAGCAGTGTGTCTATGGACCAGCCCAGATTTATTTTCGGTAAAGAACGTCCTATTTCCCTTCAACAGTAAACACAATGACTAATTGATAAAGTGCCGCTGAAGTGTGTGTTTAAAACAACTTGTTGTGCTAGCTACAGCCTTTTAACAGCTGCTACACATGAATCATTAGTTGTGATTACAAGCGTTCAAGGCCTTTTATTTATTCCTCTTCCTCATTTCTTCCTCGTCAACAGCATCTACTGGAAGCGATGATAAGGAGGAAGTGTTTCTACAAATATTAGGAATTATAAACTGTGCCCATCAAATAAAGAGATTCTTAACATGTTGATGGGTCACATTACAAGCTCTTATTTCATACTGAAGTGCATAGAGTGTACAGTTTGTAGTTTGTAGTATGATATTATTACAACAATCCCCAGGAGAATATAAATCTGTTGGTTTGACTCATTCAGAGAATATGATGCTGGCAACGGCAGTTAAATCAAAACCATTTCATGTTTTATTAGAGTATTTAAAATATGTGAAATTATCATTAACACCTTCAGGATGCAACAATCAAATAATATGATCCGTGACTCACAAGCGATGCAGTTTGTGAAAGGACTTAAAGGAAGTAAATATCTTAAAAATGAGGATGGTTCAACCGCATAGCAGAAGTCTGGTCTGAGCTCATATCTGAACAAGTTAATGAGTTTTGCAAATGTCTGTGAATATGTCTGTGTCTCCTAAAGGCCTACAAGAACTACCATGCAAATCATCTAATTTCTGTGGGTCTTTTTTTTTTTAACATTATAGATAACTGGTTCCTGTGTGTCAAAGTGAGTTTCAGCCTGTTTCTTGTGAATACATCTTACAAAAGGATCATGAATACATGTTGTCAAAAACAACATGAAAACAACATAATAACAGCTGGTCATGCTATGCAGCTTTGGGCTAAGGAAAGAATAGCATAATTATATTTGTGGTATGAATTGTTGACACAGCAAACATCCAGCTAAAACTGCTCACAAGGGATTTGGTTGAAGAGAGGGTTTCTGTTTACACTGAACAGGTCAGAATAATGAGGTTTCTTTTGCAGGAGTGGAAAAACCCTGCAATACTAAACTTAAATAGATAAATCAGCATGTTCCTATGACATTTTAGTTCCCTCTTACAAACTGTTTCACATTTTTATAGCCATGGATAATCTTATTGTGCTCTGATTAATGAGATTTATAAACCTCTCTTATTGCCATGCCTGGTAAAACAAACAAAATATTAAACCTGACCTTTATTCCATTAGATAACCAATGTGTGTACCAAGGTTACAACAAGTTAATCCATTGCATAGGTGAGGCAAAAGGCGGCATTATCAACCAGGCAGAGCAGACAAGTGGCTGAAGGCCAAAAAGCAATGAGGCTTGAAGCTGTTTTATCTGCTTTGTGCAATAGTTTACTTAAAATTTGTGAATAGTTCTAGAACTTCTAGTACTTTTCCTACACATTCCTACATTTTTGTCAAATGAAATTACCACACAACGAATCAAGGCCTCATAGTATTTCAACCTTTGAAAAATGTACACATTGCACAGAGAGAGTAGAACAATGCAGCACAAAAGTCTTGCTGTTACAGTTTTGGATCAAACTATTACTCAGTTTGGAGAAACCCCACTGTCACTTTGTTATGTTATTGGATTGTTACTATTGTTAACAGAACAGTAGCACATTAAATGTAACTTTGCTGGGGAGTTCCGAATTTTAAATGCATTTTCAGTTATTTACATAATACATCATACAAATGACAATAAACAAAACATGTATTTGAGTAAAAAAAAAAAAAAGAAAAAAATCAGGATAAGCATATGTCTGAAATTTATGCTTAATAATAGGCTATGTGAGTAAAAATGCACTTTATTTCCAGTACTGTCTGGCAGGAATGCCTATCACATATTTTTTTCTTGCTTATTGCAATACTTCTCTTTACAGGGTCAATATATGTGGGTTCTACAGAAAATACAACATAAAATCAATATTTTTCAATTATTTTGATATAAAACTCTCTGTTTTTCCCCTCCCTTGCTATCACACTAACATTGGCGCATATTTGTAACTGTGTTACACTGCTGACATCTGGTGGTAGCGAAGTATCACTACACCGTACAATGAAATAAAAAACACATAAGTATTCAGATGGATTTATAAAATATCAATCATTTGCATTTAGTTGCATTGCAGTTTATCCTAATATGTTATCTCTGTGACATTAGAGCTTACATAAAAAAACGTTGTTAACTGTACATCTTTCCCTTTAAGAAGTCTGACTGGATGCCCAGCGCCCAATCGCGGCGCGTAAACTGAATTCTGTTGTTGTCAGCAACCAGCGGCTAGCCGTAAGCTAGCATTAGCCTGTAAGCTAAAAGAGTATTAACGTCTGTCTCGTTCACCGTAGCAAAGACGTAACGGCTGTAACGGTCAGATAAGTCGCTGTTAGCGGTTGCTCAAACTCTTTATCAGGAAAGATGAGTTCAGCACAGGTGAGTTAACGTAAGCCGCATAACACTTATCATGAGAGCATTTAGCTGAAGTTAGTTTCTTGACTGTAGCTTCACGCTCACTATTTAAGTTCAAATAAAAAAGTAGAAATTAAAGGGTAACGTTACCAATAGAGTACTACTTTTGTATATGTAATGGTGACTTTAACTTGAATATAATTTATTCAAGGTTTAAGCATACGATGCTAGCTTAATCTCTGCTGATTGTGACCTGGTTGAAATATCTCCCAACTTCTTTTCAATACGTTTTTGTATTAAGAGGGGAAATGTGTAACGCGGTTGATATCAATGGTCACAAATGAATGAAAACGTCGAAATGGGGCTGGGACAATAGTCACGAAATAATTGCAGGCTGAATGTCAAAACTGCTGTGAGTTTGTGTGATGAAGCTTTTATCGCATCCTCTCATGTGTGCTGCTGAGGTTGTAATCACAGATTTGACACATAATTTGCCTTTAAAAATTGAAGTTATTTTGCTTGACTAGATTTAGCAGACAAACAAATGACACAAATGTCAGTCACATCTGGAATGTAAGATGGAGATAAATTCATCAAAAAAAGTGGCATAATGCTTGAGAGGAGGAGTTAAGTGTGAGGTACTGTAAGCTAAAAGCTCTCGTTATTAAGTTTTTTTTTATTATTATTTAGCCGTGCTCACTTTTAAGTGACTTCTCATCAAAGCATGTCTGTCCTGGGTGCATAAGAGCTGCTGCTGCTGAAATTTTAGGCAAATAGTTGTATATAAAAAGCAGGAGGGCGTATTGATGAAAAGTGACAGGCAGTCGTGTTTCAAACTTTCAGAGTAATAATTTCAGAAAATGTCCAAAAACCATTTAGTCACAACGCTTACAATTATGTTGCCCGAGATGATCTTTGTAGTTCATGTTACATACAGTCAGGACCTGGAACCAGTGATTGATCATGTAAGTCTTGAATAAATTAAACAACTTCTGTGCAGTTTTTTTCTTGTATCTCCACAACACCACTCAACTGTGTTCACCCTTTATGTGTTAAGGAGTATCAATGTCAATCAACATGAGAAAAATGCAGATGGTATCTTTCTAAATACAAAAGTGATTGAAAAATATGAATTATGAGCAATATATTGTGTTACAGGGATCGGGGCACTTTTTGTTTAGACATAGACGATTTAAATATCACATTATAAAAACCTTTTGGAAATTCTGTAGGATTAAATTGAGTATGAGGTCTAACTGAAAGATCTGGTATCTCTCAAGCTTTTGAATGTAAAATGATATACCAAGAAGAAACCAACTTCATGGTAACAACTGTTTATTTACATACACAGAGTATATAAAAATGCAAGTGAAGTTTTAAAAAAGTACAAAACTTTGCCAGAAACAAGTAGAAACTCTGCCTGCACAATTTATAATCCATTACAATTCCCCGAAGTCCTTTGCATTCCACTTTGTTAGCTCTCGACGCCATATTTGTCAAAGTGTCTCATGATAATGCCGAGTTCCAGATCTACGGTTCCCATGGCTTCGGTGTGCAGTCTGTATCTGTCCGCCCCGCTGTATATAAGGTCCGGGCTGCGGAGCTGGGGACCTCCGCCGACAAACATTTGAGCCAACTGCTCTTGCCAGGAGCCGAGCGGCCTCCAGGTCACACAGCTTATCCGGTGGTGTCCGGGACTGGAAGGGACGTGGCAGTATCCATAGCCATACAACTCGCAGCGTCCGAGGGAGTCCTGGTGCCACACTTGTAGATGAACCTTGGGCCAACCTTGCAGTCCCTTAGTCGCGTAGTGAAGATCAATCGGGTGGCTCCAGTACGCCATGTCTCCTAGTTGGGGGATATCCACCTGGGTCTGACCCTCCTTTAGCCCTGATAGAAGACGCCATGCTCCTCCCGTATGAACGCCCCATTTGCAAAACAGGCTGTTCTGCGGAAAACCTCTGCCTCCAACGATCTGGCCTATAATATGCAGCTCTGCCATGTTACAAATGTCCCCTTACAAATAAACATCCAGCGCTTGATGTCCTCTCTGCTCTTCTTCCGAGCTAACGGCTAGTCAACGGCTACAACTACCACAGCTCACGTCTCCTTGGTAACCCTTTGGTTGCGACGATAGCATTTCCCCCTGAACGTTGCCTCTCAGGCAGCACTTCCTGTCAAGACGCCTTATGAGTGCACTCTGGAATATAAAAAAACAAAAAAAAAAAACATTTCTTCGAGTATGTTAGATTTTTTTCACCTCAGTATGTAATACATATAAAGGGCTAATATTAATACTAGTACTAGTATGCATTTTGATTGATAGAGATTATTTGCGGCGGCACAAAGTTTGAACTACAGCCTGACTGGCCAAACACAGCGCAAAATGACATCATTGATACATGGACTCCGTGTCTCATTAAGTAAATATAGTATTACAGTGAGCCAGCATATTCAGAATAAGAACCCCTTAAATGAGTCGGGGAAATAAAATTAAGCCATCCATAATTTTAATATTAACGCTTCAGCTTGACTACATAATGAATGTAATTTGATTGTCAGAAGCATTTTATAACGGTTTTTAGTTTTTTCCTGCTTTACTTGCAGTAATGGTATCTTTCTAAATACAAAAAAAATTGCAGTAAAGAAGTATTATAAGTAGTAAGGCAGTAATACAAGCAGTATTTTTAAAAAAGAGCATGATTAGTCATACAAACTTTTTTCATAAATTGCAGAGATTTTCATCTGCTGGCCCGCTGTCATTCTGCACACAGTCCTGATGATGCAAGAGTTTTAAGTGAAAGGATTTTTTTTTTCCTCCAATTTTTAGATTTGGTGGTTGCTTATTTAGTCATGACTAGTCACTGTGATGGGTAAATTCTTAAGATTTGAAACAGGTTTTCATGGACTTTGATATGGTAACTTCCATGTGTATGTCTCTTTTCCATATAGTCTGACCCAACTCTTGAGAGACATTTCAAGGGTCACAGGGACTCTGTGACAAGCGTCGACTTCAGCTGTAACATGAAACAGATTGGTAAATGCTACAATTAACTTTGTGTCTTTGTGTTTTTCTGTGGGTAGATCATTTACTTCATATGTTTTTTAATAATTTGTTTTCTGTATACTGTTTTATTTTACAGTCTTATACAGTGTGTTTAGTTAACGCATTTGTGCCCCCAACTCTCACAGCCACAGGCTCTATGGACTCATGTGTGATGATTTGGAACATGAAACCTCAGATGCGAGCGTATCGTTTTGATGGACACAAGGATGCTGTCGTTGCTGTTCAGTTTTCTCCCTCTGGCCACCTAGTAGCCTCCGCCTCCAGAGACAAGACTGTACGTCTCTGGGTACCCAGCATGTGAGTTTGGAAGCATTACACTTTTGTAATACATACATACATCATTGTTGTATACCTCTAGAAAGCTACACACTTAAAGGATAATGATGCTTACTCAAAACAATAAGAGAAATAGAAATGTTCACTGAGTGACCTGCTTCTGCCAGCACAGAAGACGGCATATTTCTGAACATCTACTGTTTTTTTTATCTTGGTTTGAAACTTTGATGTTGTCTTGGTGTTTGTGTGCACAGGAAAGCTGAGTCAACAGCTTTCAGAGCCCACACTGCCACCGTGCGGAGTGTCAACTTTTCTGGTGATGGACAGACTCTGGTCACAGCATCTGACGACAAGACAGTCAAAGTGTGGACAGTTCACAGGCAAAAGTTTCTGTTCTCTCTCAACCAGCACATCAACTGGGTTCGCTGTGCCAAGTACGCCGCTCACACACATACATTATACACTTTTGCAATTAAATATTCTTTTTTACTGCAGCTTTTTTTACCATTTAAAATATGAGTTTCTGAATTGTGATGTAACAGTAAGAAAATGTCACTAATACCAAGAAAATTCAAGGCTTAAATAATAGGCAGTTTTTGATCTAGAATTTTCAATACATCTTTTGCAGATTTTCCCCCGATGATCGTCTGATTGTGTCATCCAGTGATGATAAGACTATAAAGTTGTGGGACAAGAACAGCAGAGATTGTATTCATTCTTTCTATGAACATGCTGGGTAAGCACTGAAAGACAGAATGATACACTAGAAAAAATGTGGATAAAATATTGCCTGATGTATGTACCTGGTTTGGTATCAAGAGGGAAACAGCATCCATATTTTTTTGTTAGTGTTTTTCTGATACTTTTGTAAACGTAGCAGATTTATAGTATTATGCCCTGTCTGCAATTTTATTTTTTAGAATAGTAGAGTGATACTTGTGTTTCAGCTACAACAATTGAAAACTGAACAACTTCTTATTCACTACAAATTTCTTTAAAAAATCATCAGTTAAAAGTCTCAAATGCGGAATGGTTCTCATTTCTAAATTGAGTTTTGTTTAAAGTAATCTAGTTTAAAATTTGTGTGTTTTTAGTTAGCAAGTGTTTTTAAGTATTATTTCAGGATAGGAGTTTGTGTTAGTTAAATCCCTTAATGTTTTACAAGTATTAAAAAAATTGGATCAAAGACTTATTTTCCCTAAATGTCTTTTTTTTTTTCCCAAGTTATGCAAACCACGTGGACTTCCACCCCAGTGGAACATGCATTGCTGCAGCCAGCACTGACAACTCTGTCAAGGTGTGGGATATCAGATCCCATAAGATGCTACAGCACTACCAAGGTAAAGTCACCTCAAAAACCGTATTGAAGAAGTATTTAGTTTACTTTGAACTGATTCAAAGATAATGTGCTATGGCAAAACCACAGTTTACATTCACTCAAATGTGGTTAAGAAGTTAGAAATAGACGTACAGCTAAAAAAACAAGGACAACAAAAAAAGTTTTGTCATCATCAGACTCTGCAGCCCAGCCAAAGTTAGGCTTCACTTTTAAACTACGAGAAATGCAGCCGACACTTATGATAAATCACTAAAGTAACACCAAGATAAAACTGAGCTTTAAAGCTTAGGATTAAAGTGGTGATGAAGATTCATGCTTTCCTGCATATTCAGTAAACCAAATGTGGATACCTTTCGTCAGCCTGCCAGTCAGTCTGATTGTTCTAATCAGCTTTCTCAAATGGATTTGAGTAGTAAGATCTAATAATGGATAATCACATCTGTCTGAGGAGACGGGGCATGAAGATAAAAGCTTTTCCTGTCCTATCCTCTCATCTATTCTCATTTCCATTATGCTTTACCTCACACATTGTAGTAAATTACCAAGCCTTTAATATAAAATTGTGGCTAAATTGTGGTGTGGTTAATGTTAGATACCTACCATAATTATTGGTACTTTACAGGTTGTTCAATTGTCTTTTAATCCTTTTGTGTTCTGTAGTAAATTTCTTTGATTTTGTGTGTTGTGGGGTGTTTACCATGCTCATTTTCCTTGCATGAAGCTCAGCCAAAACAAATAATACACACCTCTTGCTTTCAGTGTAGTTAGATATAGCTTTTCAGCATCTTTTGCAGCTACAGGTATCAGCAAATCGTATGTGTGTTATAGCTTCTTGCAGCCAGCAGGGGGACCATGTTACTCATCAAACGTGTCCTCATTTATTTCAGTAAAGAACCCAGTGACCACATGCTAGTTTCAGGTCCAAGGAAGTTTTGATAAGTTGCCATAGGCTACTGTACTTGATGTTACTGTTACTATGTGCTGATGTAGACCTGATGGGAAGCCACTCTTGAGTTTAGCAGCAACTAAGGCTTTGTGATGTACATCTGCAGTGCACTTTAGTGGGATCCCAGCAACCATGTTAGCAAGTATCTACCCTGCTGAGAGGGCTGGAGCAAGACACTTGACTCTAAAATACCTCTTAGATACTTGTATGTAACTAATCTCATTTCCTGACATCCACTTTAGACACAGAATAAAACTCTTCAGATAAAAAGAATAAGTAGTGTTTTGCCTCTGTCTTAAAAATATTGCAGCATCACCTTGATATTAAATTAATACCTTGATATTACATCACCGTGATATTAAATTATTATTGATTTAATCAATCAAGAGGACACCACATTTTAATTTCATTATACAACCTGTTGTATAATGACCAATAAACTTCCTTGAATCCTTGTATATTAGGCATATGTTGAATTTACAGTGTAGTCACTGCATGATTTTGACCATAATAATATTTAATCAAGTATTAACTGATTTAATCAGTCAGTTAATCTAATTTAACTGGTAGAACAGGTGAATATATATGGCATCAAAATACAGGAAAGCCCGATGAACAACGGTGAGAATTTTACTTTAGGAGATACTTAATTTTAAATTAAAGTAACAAAATATCTGTGTTTGTGTGTGTGTGTTTGCTTGAGTGCTGGAGTGAGGACATGTTTTGAAACTGATGAGATTTTTGCCTGGTCTCCACTCTTGGACAGAACCTTGTAGGACTTTCTGAGGGAAGACTTGGTTTCAAGTTTAGGTTAGTCTTAGATTGAGGTAAGGGGAAGTATTGGGGTTAGGCACTGAGTTGTGATGGTAAGGGTTAGGTTAGGTTTAGGGGCTGGGGAATGCATTATAGTAATGGAAGTTGTCACAAATGTAGAAGTGCAAAGGTGCATCTGTGTGTTTTTCAGTCCACAGTGGTGTGGTGAATGGCTTGTCTTTCCACCCGGATGGTAATTTCCTCATCACTGCATCCAGCGATTCCACAATGAAGATACTGGACCTTGTAGAGGGCAAGCTACTGTATACACTGCATGGACACCAGGTAGACACATACACATAAACACATAAAGAGCAAAAATCACTTATCCCACAGGCCTAGCTGCAGGTCATGTCTGAGGTCTGCTTTGCTTTTTCTGTTACTGAAGGTTTGGCATGGACATTTATGTGTGAATATGTTCGATTGATTTTGCTTGACATCTCCTTTGTGCATGTTTGATTGTCTAAAGTGTGTTAGGCGTGAGTGTTTGCGTATGATGCCTTTTTTTTTGGTATGTGGTGTATTTTAGTACTTGCCAGGCGAGCAGGCAGCCCACTCAGGATGACTCGTCTCAGGATTGTTGGAAGGAAACAGGAGTATATTTCTGCCTCCGTTCCTCTGGATCCTCTCCTCCTCTTCTTCTCTCTGTCCCTGTTTCCGTCCCATCCTTTTTGCTGCAGCTTTAACAATCCTCTCCAACTGTTTTAGAGATGTTTTAGCATCGCTGCAACGTTTATCATCCTCATTTTCTCCATGTTCTTCTCTGTTTGCTCCTGCCTCCTCCCTTTCTCTTGTCTCTCATCCACTTACATTTTGGCTGGCTGGACTAGTTGGCCGGACAGCACGCTGACTGTATCTGTTTGTTTGAACAGCTGATGGACTGGCTTGCTGGCTAGTTGTGGAAATCAGTGGCTTGCCAATACCACATGTGGTCCATCTGTTTATCTATCCCTCTGTACACGTTGCCTGTCTCTCATTCTTTTTTTCTGTGTGTCACCTGTACTTCTCTTCAACTGCTTGCCAAGACTCTTCTCTTTGTCAACATAAAAAAAGCTTTTTTTTTCTCCATCTCTCTCCACACCTCCAAATTTGTCATATCCTGCACTTTGTCTTAATTTTTGTTGTTGTTCTTTTTGGCTCAGTGGTGACTCCGCCAATCTGTTGGTGCTGGGAATGCTCAGGGTGTTAATTGTCTCTCCAGTCGCACAGCTCGAGATGGGAGAGACCCCCATCTGTTTGGTGTGGGTGTGTAGGTTTATGTGTGTTTATACGTGTGCTTGCATGTGTTCTTCAGTGTATATATGTACTGTATGTGAAAACACATTAGGGCTCTCAGGGATTTTTTCTTTTTTCTGCTGGATCTGACAAACGTGTCGTTTACCTCGCCTCAGGTTCCTGGTTAGGCTGAATCAGCCAAAATGAAGTTGGTTTGTCTCTCTGCTCCTCTGTCTCACAAGCAACTTTCACAGTGTGATCCAAAACTTTTATGAATTAACTCTTCCACTTAGTACATGAGTGCGCTTTAGCTTTTAAAGATTGCATTAGAGAGATGAGATTCAGTGTTAGAGGTTAAAAAGTGGTTATCGTATCTTTCTATTAAAGGTAATCTGTGAAAGCTTTTGGCCAGTAGGAGTGCTGTGGAGCAATGTTGGTCTCTGTTTTGCTTGCATCTCTTGCACGTGCACTAGGATGCACATGTACGCATGGCGCATACAGTTGGTGTGATACATAGTCCTACAGATGGTTTCATGCTACTCCACTGATCAACAGTTGGTAAGAAATGTAGCAGTGCTCCAACAAAAGAAATGAAGGAGACCGCTTGTTCTCTAAAGCTTGATTGTGGGGAATAAGTCTTTCTGGCCAGAGCTCATCGCCTATATTTTTCACCAAGGACACCAATCGGTCTCCTTAGTCACCCCTTTTAAATAATTGGTGAAGACAGGATTGACAGTAATCTACTGTTAATGTGCTTTTGCCAAGAAATGTGTCTTACAGATCCTATAGAACGGTTTTTATGTTGAAAATATGGTCATGGAATACCAAGTGTGCCAGAGAATACAGTCACTGGCATGTTTGATTTCAGCATCCCATGACTTCATCATGCTGTAAGAAGGGGCACCCTCCTAGCGGTGCCTTCTTGAGTCCTTGTAATAAAGGTAGCAGATGACTGCATGCAGGCCAACATTGTCCATTTTCTCAGAAAGTGCTGACTTTGAATATTTAACATAAAACAAAGATAACACAAAAGTTGTTAACTCCAAAGTCGCTGTATAAACAAATTGTTGAACCGTGTGTCTATCTAATAAGAACTATATAACTCATCTCCCTCTGACTTGGATCAGGAATTTATCAATCACCCCTCATAGACATTTAGCACAACACCGTTCCCTCTGCTCTAAAAGTTTTACCTGATATAATAAAATCGAAGCAGATTTTAATTGTTGGAACTTTAACATGCTCCTGAGTGGAAAATGTGTTATGTGTGCTTGTAGAATTATTAAAGGGCAGAATTTTTAACTAAAATAGAAGAAAAAAGAAAAAGTAGTGAACAAAATGTAGCCAGTACAAGTATATAATCGATATGTCAGTCATAACTTTATGGAGAGCACCGTGTGGGGCCTGTCTTGTTTTTGCCACCCCTGTTCATTTATCACTACATAAAATGTGCCAGTTAGGTTCATTTCCCTGTCAGAGTCTCGCTGTGTGTGTGTGTGTGTGTGTGTGTGTGTGTGTGTGTGTGTGTGTGTGTGTGTGTGTGTGTGTGTGTGTGTGTG
>JAQMCX010017101.1:0-34909 GCA_029814765.1 Acanthurus leucopareius | reverse complement strand
TAGATAGATAGATAGATAGATAGATAGATAGATAGATAGATAGATAGATAGATAGATAGATAGATAGATAGATAGTCACCTGCGGTTTCGAGCCTCCACCAGCTCACTCAGTTGGTCCTGAGCAGCTCTGAGCTCCTCCAGACTCTGCTGGTAGCTGAGATCACCTGAGCCCGACCTCTCCAGGAGGGAAACCTGGTTTGAAAGCTCACTGGTTCGATCCCGCAGTCGCTGGATGGACATGTACAGGTTCTCATCATCCTCCTCCTGCAGCCACAGGAAGGAATAGAGAACAGCCAGGAAATAGTAAGTTACAGCTTGTGGATTGATGTTTGTGTGAGAGGCTGAGCAACAGCAGGGCTGGTTGATGAGTTAGGGAGCATTTACATCAAACCTGCTTGGTTGAGTTAAAAACAGGTTGGGTGTGATTGACTTTTATTACAGTTCACTTAAGCCAGTGGGAACCCTCGTGAGCACCAAACTAGGTTTGAGCAGACTGGAGCTATAGCTAGTTTGAGATGTAAAAGAAAACCAACCAGGAATTTATGATAAGAGAATGATTTTTAGCATGATTTTAAAATTAATGTCTGCTGGATATAGATTTGTATGAACCACAAACACATCCATGCAAATTATCTGGTAACTCAGTACGATGGTACAGTAGTAAAGCATGGCAAGAAGGTGCTAGTTTGTACTCTGAACTGCCAGGAGGTGTCAGTGTTAAGGGTAGTTTGTCTCTTTCTGTCAGCCTTGAGACAGCAACCTGTCTAAGGTGTACCCCACAGGTCACCCAAAATAATTGGGGATCCCCTGATCATGCGAAGGTAAGTGGTCATAGAAAATAGATGCATTTGGTAACCATGGTAACATGCATACACACCAGCGCAGAAATTTTCCCTGATGACTTAAAAGCTGCTAAAGCTGTTGTTCTTGTATCCAACTCTGTGCACTTTTTCAGTTCATTAAGTCATTAAGTCCATTAGAGTGTGTGACGGATCCTGCAGTAAGAAGTCTTGAATCATTTTTGTACAAAAGGCCTCCTTTTTGTTTTGTCTCTACCTGTTGGTCTTTATTCAGAACACGGGGCTGGTTTCTCTCTGTGGTCTTTATCACTTTTATGAATATTATCATACACATTAGAAGCATGAAATTTCTGCATAAACTTCCGTTTGTCACCAGAGTGTGATTGCCTCACAGACTGAGGTGACAATCACTAAAACTGTTCAATCGACTGGTTAGATATCTGCATTACTTCCTGTTTGCTCCTCTTAATTTGTTTGTAAAACTTCCATGTTTAAAGAAACCAGATCAGAACTAAACACAACAATCTATCACTTTCTTCATTGGTTCAGATTAAATGAACCCAACTACAAATGTGAAGACACCCAGGACCTATTATTATGTTTATTAACTTTAAGAAGAATTAGCATTTGTTCTGTTATATTAAAAAAAAGGATCCATCAAATCCATTTTTGTCACTTCTCCCATGCCAGGTTACAGTGGCATCTGGCTAAGTAAGATAGTAAAGATGTCCCTCTCCAAGCACTGTTTTGCTCTTCCTGGTGGATCCTGAGGCATTCCCAAGCCATGAGATATATAATCTCCCACATGTGCTCTAGATCCACCATGTGGTCTCCTACCAGTTGGAAAACCTTCAAAGGACGGCACCCAGGAGGCTCTCTGATCCTTATCAGATGCCCAGACTACCTTAACTGGCTCCTTTTAAAGCAAAGCAGCAGCAGCTCTACTCTGAGCTCCCTCCAGATGCTTGAGCTCCTCTCAAAGGCTGAGACGAGGAACTTTAACTGAAAATTTATTACCATGAGGGGAAACTAAAACATATAGATTGGCTGGAAAATTTAGAGCTTTGCCCTCTGGCTTTAATTTCTTTCAACCACAACAATATAATGAAATGTTAAGATATTTATGTCAACCATATTGCATAGCTGGAAGCAAGATGAAGGACAATAGTGACAATGGGTATGCAAACCTTGGCGTTGACGATTTCTATATGGACCAGAAGTGAAGCCAACTCCAGCTCTTCACTGTAGCTGTTCTTCAGAGGGACGCTCCTGTAGCCTGACAGCATGCAAGGCAGAGATGAATCAACACATATCACAATTTTTTTTAAATACTGGAAGAGGAATTTTCCATTCTCAGCTATAACTTCACAGTTTTTAAATACTTAACTATTACATTTGCATTTAATATAAACTTCTGCTGATTTGTTCTAAATCATCTTTCCTTTGTTAACCATTCACCTGTTCGTAGCAGACGGACAGGATAAGTCGCCTGTGCCAGGAAGTTAGGATCACTGAACATGTCCTCCTCATAGATAGTAAAGCGCAAAAAGGAGAAGGTGGGGTTGTGGATGTCAAACACAAACTGCTTCTGCACCCACACTGGATTAAGGCCGTTATCAGCTGGATGGGTCAAGAAGAAGAAACGGGACGCGGCTGGTGAATGCTAAACTCTCAGTGCACATATCACAGCATGAATGCAAACCTTAAGTGCTGAGGTTCCACATAGTTGTTGCAAAAAGCTAGCAACTCTCTTACCTACAACATCTGTCTTGCACTTGCAGCTGTCGTAATCAGCTCCACAGATCTCCACCTCCACAAAGGGACAGACGATGCTGCGGCCATTTTTAGGCAGGTGACGGGCTCCCAGCACCTGATACAGGAAATGTGGGAAGAATGTGAAAAGTATATAAAACACTGAGCGCTGGACAAGACAGTCGAAACGAAACAAACCTAATCCAGCCTGAGGATTTTTTTTATTTATGTATTTATTTAGTTTTGATTCCTCTTCCTGTGATTGGCATGAGCTGACCTGTAACTGAACGGTGATTGGCTCCACATGTAAAGTGTCCTTGTCAAATGGGTCAAAGGTGTCGTCCCTCATGATGTCTGGCTGGGGAACATATCCACTGCCACCTCCAAGCATGAACAAGGCCTGGTTCAGCTGCATGGGTTTATCTAAACACACACACACACACACACACACACACACACACACACACACACACACACATTTTCATATTTATTCAACACATGTTTCTGTCACAAGATCAAATTAAGGAACACAACGAAGTAGCAGTCTCGATCAGCACATTCTTGCTCACTACTACGCAAAATAAAACATCGTCCTCTGGGGACTCCTCATCATCCTCATAACCACTTCAACAAAAGTACTGATTCTTCCTTTGAGGACTGTTTGATTTAGATAATCTGCCCAGAGACATAAAACTGTCCTGTGATACAAGCAAAAAGCAGAAACAAAATATAGTTAGAAGTCTTCAAAACTTTTCTCTGTACCAAGACTGCTGTCTGTTTTTCTTTTTTTTTGTTGATTCTCTACTTTGCTAGCTACCACTTATGACCTCTCATCGACCCCTCATGCATGTTGAACTAATAAAGAGGTTAAAGTATTGATGTCTCCCTCTAGTGGCAACTGTTTTTACCAAGAATAAGAAAAAAAAATTACCATGAATAAGTCATGGTATTAGTATTTACAAACTTGCTCATTTGATGCAAATGATGCAAATTTCTTGTTAAGTTTAATAATGAAGAAACATAGCGTCCATCTTTTAGTTTTATGAATCTGTGACATGGAGCCGATGCTGAATCCACTTACAGTCTGCTTCCTGCTCTCTGTAACCGACCACATGCTCTCTACCTCTGTGTGAAAAGATTCACTCTGTGCAGATTAAAGTTACTGTCTCTTATGAACTTTTGTGAATGTGATTGCAAGTGCATGCACTGACCAGGGGTCTGAAAATTGAGTGCAACCAGTTGGGAGCCACAGAGCCACATGGGCAGTGGGTCGTAGTTCGATGAGTCCAGCCTCTGTCCTCGAGGATACACTCTGGAAAGCTGACGGCGGTTGTACTGCAGGAAGCGTTTGCCTCTGCCACGCGTCGCAAACTTCTCTGCCTTTGTCTCCGGGAAAGAGGACATGTCCCGATAACACGCCCTCTCCGTCCCGATCTCTGGAAGCAGCAGCAGATCACACATTTTAAAAAAAATTACACACACAACCTGTTAAAATGCGAATGAAAAGAAAAAGAGAGCAGCTCCATCCTTACTGTCCTCGTTGAAGGGGACAGGTCTGCAGTAGACCACCAGGTCAGACAGCTCAACTGCAATCTTCTTCCTCCTCTCCATCTGCTTCTCCTCCTGCATCTGTTACCATGGACATAAGACAACCATACAGTTAAGTAAGAGTTCCCATCAGTACACTTATTCCATATTAGTAGTGTCAGTGCATCATCTTGGATATACAAGACATGTTGTACTGACCCGTGCGTCAGCGTTTTGTGTAGCCTCTCGGATCTTGTTGACCCAGCTGGTTAAATCCTCCAGACTGTCGGCTGCCACATCCAGAGTCTGAACAGGGTGAGACGACAGGTGCTGGGAGTGGACCGTGCACACGAAGGGACGCGAGTTCTTCCCATCCTTGTGCACCACTGAACAGAGACGGATGGAGAGAGTCTGGAGTGAGAAGGCAGTTTTCTTTTGACAGTTTAGGAATTCTTAATTAGATGTTATGGTGGTTTGCTTTGACCCTCAAAGGCCTAAACAGCAGCTGGCAGCTAAAAATTACTCTAAATGTTTAATAGCTGCTCATGCAATCCACATGCTTTAAACAGTCGGTCAGCTTTTCAGTGGTGTCACACATCTATTGCTTGGCCCTAATATAAAGTTTTAATTAATAGCTGTAACTTGCTTAGGGTTAGAGTCAGAGTTTAAATGCATCCCTTTTTAGATAAAGCAAATTTAAAACTGTAAAAATAATAAGACTGTAAAACTTCAAAATGGACGAGGCCGAAACTTTAGGTTGTCCTGAATAAAATGATGTAAGAAACTTGATGCTGAATTAGAATGGGTTAGGAAAAAAGAAACAAACATAGGACAGTCAAGTTGCCCTAGGTTTTTAGGAGTTACGTGGTAATTGTTAACAAACCTCTGTGTTGGTCAACCAAATAACAAGCAAATGAAATGAAACAAATCAGTGTTACAATCACAGATTTCAAAAGATCACCGCGACTCAAAGAAGTGGATCCTGCAACATGTTTACAATTTTTGTACATCAGTAAAATCCAAGGAGGTAAATGAAGCTAATTCATAGAAACAATACTGATAAAAAAGTTTATGAATTGCTTCGTTTTCACATTGACTATGTATAGCAGCAATGTTTTGTTTGTTCTTCAAAGAAAATACAGACTGTCTCTTTTTTTTTTTTGCAAGTTTGTACTAATATCTGCAAAAATAATCGATGAAATGGGAAAAAAATGCTTTGTTTTGTTGAAACTGAAAGACAGAAGAAGAATTCTTGGTTTCTTTTACACAAGGTGCAGACTGGATATTTGGGTTAAACTGCATAATTGGAACTGGTTGACATATTCATAATTACTAGTGACAATTAGTATAGTCAATAGTCAACAACCTGTACTCTTATTCACATGATGATATGTAGAGGAAGGTGGGAGAGGTTGATGTTTTTTGATGGGGAGGACGGTCCAGCAGCCTACAGAGCGACCGGCCAATCAGGGTTTTTATTTTAGTGCTTTTGAAGGCCAATCTGACTATGTTGGCATGCATGCATCCCTGGATACTCTTTTTTTTCAGTGCCTTTAGTGTGTCACACAAAGAACTCCAGGCTTGGACAGACAGAAGCAGGCAGATAAAACAGTTAAGAGACCCAAAGTGCTCCATTGTAATGCAGCATATTTAGGACCAAGAGAGACTTGCCCAGAGAATACAATATGGAGATGGCAGAAAAGAATACCAAAAGATTATAAGAAGTGCCTCTATCCGAGTAAAAAAGCCACAGTACATTGACGAAAGATATTCATAAATATACCTAATAAAACTAACTGATAGTCATCACCTTTTTTAGGCTCAAGAACAGGTTTGTTGGAGGGACTCACCCACATGGCAGGTGGAAACATCAATGAAGCCCTTAAGAAATGTTCCCAGAGGACTGTTCTCTGTAGACTGAGACAACAGAATAATACACAAAAAATGAAAGAGTGAACATTATTGGAAAACAGGCGGATCAATGGATGATTAATGAAAAAACCTGAACTCACGGCTTCATCCAGCTCTCTGGTTGGAGAGCTGGGAACCTCCTCTACGTAGTTTGCAGGAAACCACAGCTGTTTCTTTCCTCCGTAGTCACCTCGCCACCTAAAGGCAACACACAGCTTCATGACAAGCTGCTTGGGATGTGAAGGAGAACATGTGGCGCAACAAAAGACTCATGGGAAGTCACATGCACACCGTTTACACTGAGACTGACTCACCAGCCGCCCTCCTGTTTGTCCACATTGAGGATCAGAGCCTGTTTGGGGAAACAGAGCTCATCTTCCCTCTGAGCTCGATAGTCATACAGAGCTTTGACTGTGCACTGAAACACACAGCAGCAAGAGACTCTGTCAGTCAGTTAAGTGCTCCCTGACACAGTGTATTTTTATATGTGACAACTGGGGGGTGCCAAAACTGAAAGATGAACTTTTTCCCACAAATCTAATTTTTGGGTTATTTCTCCTTTCTTTTCTTGTCTTATGCTTCTTTCCCAATTGCTCGTCTTGTTCTTTTCTTTCATTAATCTGAAAACACAAAACTTATTCCAACTGGAGACACAACATTAATTTCATTTCTTCAGCATTTGTAATTTTATTTTCAGTCTATCCTTAAAATTAGTACATTGCATTACCATTAATTTTGCATTTATATTATGAACTAGAATGGTGAAATTTATTGTATTTTGCACTTAATGTACTGTTCCTGCAACAGGTTGTGTAGTTTTACTGCTGATGATTATAATAGAAAGTTAATCCATATTAGCCTTTAGGCTATACGCTAATAATATCCTAATGGATTTGATACTAATTTCATTATCATACACTGATTGAAGCATGTGCTCCATTATATTCAGTCTGACTTACTCGTGCTGTGGGCATCTTATTTGCCTCCACATAGAAATGAGGAGTGCGGACCTCATACAGCGCTCCATAGTCAAGCTCCTGAAAGAGAAACAACATATATATGATATTTACATTTATACGGTGCAGTTAAGAATTAGTGTTTGCAGCTGCATACAAACTGCAGACTGTTTTAAAACATGCTATATTGCTTTAGATTTTAAAATATGCTGTGTCCGCCACTGGTTTCCAATTTAATCATTTCACTGTGGTTTAAAAATTAAAAATGATGAAAGTGAAAACCAAGTAGGATCTTAGTGTCCACAACATTATAATTCCACCTTCAGTGTAAAAATAAAAACAGTAAAATGATCTGTTTACCCAGAACTAGTTGCAGCCACATTTTGTCTTTTCTAAACAAGACAAAAACATTCTTACAGTCAAGTTTGTTGACTTATATATCTCAAAAACATAAATGGAAATCTTTAGCAGCAATGACGCTGTGTGTGATATCTAAAGCATTCTGATACACTTTGAGGAAGGTACAGCAGTTATGATAAGTAGTTTTTTGTGATAAGTAGTTTTTTGTGATTAGAACGAAATGGTGACAACATGTTACGGCAGATATGATTCTCTGAGTTCAGCTGCGTGTGCGTCTGACCCACCGTGGTGCCCATCCGGTCCAAAGTGTCCTCGTTGATGGGATAGCGGAGCCTCATCTTGCGGTACAGTGGATGTTTCTCATAGTAACTCACAAGATCGACGAGGCTCTCAAACTCTGCTGAGCTGCCCAGCATGAAGAGACGGCCTTCCTGCTGGATGCGACAGTGTTTGATCTTCCCCTCCGCCCTACAGACAGAAAGACAGACAGACAGACAGACAGAGAAAGAAAACGAGCCAATAAAAGAAAGGTTTCCAAATAAAATGTCACATGGAGTAGAAAACTGATGAGTGGATGTCGTCATCATGTGATTGTCCCTCGGTGTGCCCTGATTTCTCTACCTAAAGGAGATGGCGTAGGAGTTGTGTTCGCTGCGTTTCCGCACCAGGAAAGCTCCATCTCTGGGAACACGCATCAGCATGTGCTCCGCCTGCACACGGGTCAGACTGGAGTGGTACCACCTGGAAAACACACAGATGTTTATAACTCATTAAATCTTTGCCTTACTGTGCAACCTATAGTATGACATGTGCCACTCACTCTCTGCTCTCGTGTGCGTTGGGCTGAGGCACAGGGCTGCCCAGCCTCATCTCGAACTCGTTGCAGCGCAGAGGTGTGTCTCTGTAGTGGCAAATGAGGCGGTAGAGGCTGTCAAACACCAGGTTGTCAGTCAGGTAGAAGCGGGTGGAGCCGGACTCCTGACGCGAATGGATCCTGCAGTGCTGGACTCGACCTGAGCGCCTGGTGGAGGAGGAAGAGGAGGAATAGGACTGATTGGCATACTGATCACTACTAATGAGTCATAAAACTTAAAGAGTGGAAAAAAATGATTCTTTCTGATTTAAGAAATCTCTGCATGCTGCCGTACTCTTGAAGGTCTTTTCTTGAGTCAGGAAAGAGCAGCTTTAATATGAGACCAGTTCAGTCTTAAGCTTTCATCTAAAACTTGTAGCTTACCTCAACGTTCAACTTGTTGAATGTCATTTCCTGCTGGGGTCACATGGTAACAACTGAATTATCATCATGAGAACTAAGCAACACCATCAGCCAAATAAAGGCCACAAAATGTGGTTGAGATGTAAATCTAACTTTGTTGAATGTAATCCATATTTGTTTATTTTCCTTTACAATAATATTTAGTGATAGATTTGCTGTTACCATATTTTCCCAGATTACATAAAATTAACTAATTCTTTTTCAAAGTCATTTCTCAAAAAAAGAGAGGTATATAGTTTTCTGTGCAATAAATACACAATAGAAATCTTTCCAATACTGCAAAGTGTACATGTTGTTTTTAATCTCAGATTTTGTAATAAATGACCGAATTTGACTTCTATATGCTCAGACTGACCTTTTGTAACAACTGATTTTGAACAATTGCAGAAACTTTTCAATCTTCTTTTTAATTTATAATCTAAATTTGGTTTCTGCACTGCTGTTTGCAGCGATCACATTCTTCCCCCACACCGCTATCTACTATATGTGTTTCTACAATTCCTGTCAGTTTTCTCTGATTCCTGTTTCTCCATTACTTTTTCCCTGCAGAAAAGCAGCAAAGAGAGGAAGCTGTGATCCCTTTAGGAAGCTGTCCTGTGTGGTGTTACTGACCAGAATGAGAGAGTGTAGTCTCCCACAAATGTCTCACTCTCCCGAACCAGGAAGGTGCCGTCTTTGGCCCCGCCCTCACAGTACTCCTGCAGCAGTTTTTCAGCCACCTGTCGACCGTCGCGACCACCACCCAGCTTCCCGTGGAACCAGCGCTCGGCACAGTGCTGCTCGTTGTTGTTACACTCCTGAGAAATGACAGGAAGGAGTGAAAACAGAAAAACTTTACCTGATAGCTTCTTTTTCTTTATTTTATTAACAGCTGTCATGTTCAGCATCATCATCACCATCATCATCATCTCCCTACTTCTTTTCCTTCATCCTCCTCCTCTTCATCAGCAGTCTGGTAGTGAGAAGTCTCCTCTGAGTAGTAAATCTTAGTACTTGTCAGGACAAAATAGTGAGGAGTCCACGTCTGCAAGTCACACAAGAACCCATTGAAGTGTAACTATACAACATAATGACTGTGGTTTATGAATAATAACTCATCATTAAACAGTAAAGACACGCACGTGGTCGATGGGGTCTTCGAGGTAAAGGATGCCGTTCTTCAGAGAGTTGCTGATGTCGTTTTCAGAGTAGCTGGCTGACGACACCTCTTCATACAGCGTGCCCTCCACCAGCTTCTTGTGCTGCAACACAAATGGGAAAACATGAGACACACTGATCTGAATCGATGACAATGTGACGTCAGCAAAGTTCTTGTATGAACTGTTCTGAGCAACTGTCTCTTATTCAACATTCTGAATGTAGATCAGGAATTTTCTAAAGGAAAATGCAACTTTGATGACTAAGTTTTGTTATTAGGGTGAGTAATGGTTAGTTGTAGGACACCTTACAGCCAAACTAGACACATCATCATTCAGTGCCTGGATCCTTTCAAGTACATAGCCAATAAGAGTGGGTCGTCTTAATATGCACCTCCACCTCAAATGAGGAGGTTTTGTCCAATGGTTCTCAAACTTGCAGGTGGTTATTGGTGGAACAAACCTCTCACCATTTCCACTCACTCATCAGTGATGTTGGCTGTGGTAAAAAGGTGCAACAGGCCTGAAACTTAGAGATGCATGACATTGATATGGGTTGTTTTCGTTTTTTACCGCAGGTGCAGTTTGACAACATGAGCATGATAATAGCATGCTGCATTTTTTTTCTTTTTTTTCTTCTAGGTGTTACTATCACAGACCAACTTAAAGCCCTTCTGTTGGACCTTAATATTCATTCATGTCATTAGCTCTACTCACGACCTATAAATTTATTATAATTTTCAAATATCAGGCCATATCATATCAACTATCGTTTAAAAGCCAAATACATATTGTGTGATAGAGTACAGAGAGCACAGAAACACTGCTTCTCAGGGTGATGTCGAGAGACAGCCGACCCACTTGAACCAAAATCTGGAGTGACAACAGTGTTGTGTTATATGTTTTTTGCTTGATCTCTCTGTGTTTGTTTTGCTGCAAACACTAGAGGCAGCAGTCTCTGATTTGTGATGAACTGTAGGTGCGTGTTCTTCTCTGTACCTTGATGAGGATCTTCCTGCGGAGCTGGTGAGGGGAAGGAAGCTCCTCTGCATTGTTGTCGACAGGCTTGGTGAGCAGCAGATCTCCAAACACTTTCTTAAAGTGTGTGGCCATGTTCCTCTGTTGAACCACACTGCAGTGGTCCTCAATGGACAAGATCACAGGATACCTGCACAGACACAGCAGCAGGTTGGCAAACTTTTGTTTTAACCTCTGGAAGAGTTCAAAAATTTGTCTTTTAACAGATATTTTTGTTTCATGGTGGTGTTATTGGTCCCAGATTAAACGTCAGAAACTGACCGGATAAAATGAATATCACTATAATTGTAATTGTAATGAAGTTAGTATGACACTGGCGTTGTCATCCAGGCAGGTGTGTCCTAACAAAGCAAGTTGACTTTTCTCAGTACTATGAAAGTTATTTGCAGACATGGCAAATGCATAGTTTTGATTGTATTATGACACTTCATTAAAAGGCAATAAAGAATGCCGTGGTACAACTAACAATCTATAAAAACAGTATAGACTTTGACTTCAAAAGCAGCACCAGCAGGGCAGATGTGTGCTAACATCGAGCTGAAACCCATAAAGTGAATTCCATCTGAATCCACTTACTCAGATGTGACGAAGGCGTGTTCTTTGATGGTGTGCAGCACGTCCAGGAATTTGATCTTGGAGGTTAAAGTGTGGCCATGGTAGATGATTGGCAGGTCGTCAGGTCCATCCCAGCAGTCCACTAAGACCCGGAAACAAAGATTCAGGTGAGACAGTCTTGGAAACATTTGGGATAATGTAAGAACACATCCTGAAAAATTTATAACAAAGATGCAGAGACATTTGAAGACATTTTAATGTAGAAATGTTACATAATGTAAGTCAAAATAAGCAGTAAAATGTTCTTAACTGCACAGAAACACGCTGAGTAGATGTCTTATAGTCACCAAATACTTTCCCATGTGAGTTTCATCAAATGTTGTAGACTCTTACATTCAATGCAGCGGCAGCCCATCCTCAGGCAGCGGGCGTAGGCTTCTAGAGAAGATTCACTGGAAAACTGGTCACCTGTCAGGTAGCTGAGGAACAAAACATGGAAACAGGCTTTTAAGAGCTGAGGAACTCAGAAAAGTTAATAATGCTATCAGAATAATTTTCGATTATTTGCCATCTTACTTGCAACCAATGATAATTTACACTACTGATTAATGATGTAGGTCAGTTATTTTGTACTGAATCACTGTAAACAAGAAGGAATGATGAAGGTCCACATGCTTCAGCTCCTTTGGAAAACCATGTTAATGAGATACCTCACAGGGAAGTGACGGTTCCTGCAGCTTCCTTCATTTTTTTGTGGATGTGCACATTTTAAACTTTTTATCTGACACAATTTGAATCATTATGCAGTAAAATGCTTAAAATGAGGAAAAAATATTATTAAAAAAGAAGATGAAATGGGGAAAAGCAGCAAATCCTCAAATTTAAAACACTGAAAATATTAAAAATTTCTAAGCTTGAAAAATTGCTTGAAATGAGTTCACTATCTAGTCAAACTGTACAATCTCTTGATGATCAATTGATCAGTCAATGGTTGTTAGAAGTGTGAACATGTAGCCTAGTTTAAAGATTCTTGTTTATTAAAAAAAAAAGATTATTTACAGATTTTATTTGATAAAGAAAGCAGAACATCATCTCATATACATATCTGAAAATTCCCGGACCAAAGTTGTTACTTGAGGGTTAGTGTGTCTGTAGGAACATTTGATTCACAAATGTTGAGACTTACGTGTTGTGTGAAGAGGAGATCCAGTACTGTGACAGCGGCCTTTTCATGTCATCAGGAACAACAGTCGAAAGTCGAGGGTCATATATAGAATTCTCTTTAGAGAACAGGAACGTCAGGAACTAAAAACAAAGTATAACAAGAGCAGATTGTAAGGTAGAAAAAAAAAGAGGATCAAATCCTCACAGTTATTTCAGTCTTTGTGCACATTTGTGTCTTCGTAGTGTTTCACCTCATCAAGTTGTAGCATAGGCTCAGGCTGTGGTCCACCCCTCATATACCCCATGAGGAACTCCCTGACACGACCAAGATCAGACGCCCAGGAGTCCTGAGGCAATGAAGGTAGAGAGGTGAGCAACCAGCAGTTTCTGGAGAACAGTTCTGTGTTGTGCTAACAGGCAGTGAATTTGTTCAGTACCTTCTGGTCCATCTGTAAAAACTTCTGGAAGTCGTACAGAGAGATTTGACAAAGCTCTGGTCTGTCAACATTCCTACAAACAACGATTTTCAAGATGTTAGACAGCAGAGGAGTGAAAGTAAAAGAACAGTTCAGCGAAATGAGAGAGGAGACATGATACATTAACATACAAACATCTGTCTGGCAACTAATCTCACTAATATGGCTATGCTAACTGTAATTATACCATTATTTTTGGTTAATGTCCCGTATCATTAAGAAAAATGTTTCACATCCATACAGCCAGGAAAAAAAAAAAAGCGCACTAAAGTACCATTAAAATGGCTGAAACACATGGAAATGTTTTACTGTCTGAATGCCAAAACCTTCCTACACACACTTTTACGTGTGTTTCAAAGAGAAACTAGACAGGTAGCAGAATGAGAGTGGGGGACGTGAGGACAAGGGAGTGGACACTGAGGAAGAGACGGAGGTGGAGGTGGAGGTGAAGGTGGAGGGACTCACCGCAGAGGGAAGGAGAGCTCCAGCTGCTCAATAATCTGGGTACAAAAGGGGAGGAACCAGGTGACGGACAGGTGGGAGGGAGCCGGGTGAAGCAGAAACAGTAAAGGACAAAGTGAGTGTGCTGTGGTTCCAGTGCAGAAGTACTCAAATACAGAACTGAAGTACAACTCTGATAAACCTGAACCTGACTCCACTTTTCCACAGTGGGACACCTTAAACTTTTCCTCTGCTAAAGTTCATATGGTTGGGTTGCACATTCAGACTGTACAATAAACATGAGACATAAACATGCTAAGGCTGGGTACAAATCTTGTATCTTTACAGATGTTTTTTTAAAAAAACATAGCACACTGTTTTAATTCAATGCCACAAAGGTGTTTGACGTTTTAGAAAACTTTGATAAGAGCATGTAATCTTGATTGTGTGCTGCATAAAAACCTTGTAATTCCAGTTTTGTAGATTAAATTTCATTAGTTTTATCCAAAAATGTCTTAGTCATTTTAATTGTTTATAAACTTTTACTAACAATTGTGTGTAAAGATCACAAACATTTTCAGGTTTTCACATCCAATCTGACATGCTGTTGTGCAAAACAGTCAAATTATAAAATGTTGGAAAAAAGTAGAGCAAAAATTAAGCAGTCATTAAAAGCATAAGAGAAGATTTACACATGTATTCTTTGGTAGTAAAGAAAAAAACTACACTGTGTTATTTTAAAACTCTGTTTTGAAAATGCTGAATTTTAATATTTTTGGATCTATTTATTCAGGCATCCGCTGTTGATGGAGTCTTGGGGTTTGGTGATCATTTCTGTTTTCATATTACTCAAACAAGGTTACTTGAGATTGTCATTGGATGCTCAGATCATTGGCCAGCGGAGTTCTGTCAGAACAAGCACCACTTTATCTCAGTTTCAATCAGCTTCTGTAAAAGGATTGAGCAGGTGAGCTTGCAAAGCAGGACAGGTGTGTGATGTAACCACGTGTTCTGTGTGTGACTGACCACTGGGAAATTTAGAAAGCAGCAAGCAGCAAACTTTAAGACAAAGAACAGCGACCAAAAAAAGGTCTGCAAACTGGGGACACAAACATGATTGAGGGGCTTCTAGCCCCCTAGCAGAAGACGACATCAACAGACACCATAAATGATCGCTAGAGTCTGCCACTTTTTTTATTTCATGCAGGTAAAAGGAAAGCAATACTTATGAAAGGACAATATACAGTTAAACATCAAACTTACAAACTATTCATTTCAAATTGGAAAGTAGGTGCACATGAGTCGTAACTAAGGAAGCATAACTTGCAAAAACATCTGTGTATCATCCTCTAACTGTGACTGGCACAATGTTTAAAATAAATGCTTGTTGCTGTGATGTTTGACTATTTATTCTGACAGTATAACTTACTAGTAATGAAGTACAATTTTGATGTCAATAAAGGATTTGAGTACTTCTTCACAACTGTGTGATTGTGTTTGTGTGCAAGCTCAAAGGTGACACTCACACTCTTCTGGGCATCAAACATCAGCGTCCTGTAGAGCTGTGCAAAGTTTGGGTATGATAGCTCGCTCCTGGCCTCCACCTCCTGCGTTCACAGGGAGAGTTTGAATAAGTGCAACACCAACACGGTGCTGTGGTCACGTCAGAGCATTCAAGGAGAAACGAGGACTTTAAATCTAAAATGAGCAGATTTGTTCAGACTTGTGTTCTTTCCTGACCTGCAGCTTGTCTTTGAGAAAGCGCATGTTGGGAACTCTGTAGTTGACCTGAGGCAGCAGAGCTTTAACATCCTTCACTGTGATGCTGAAAAAAAAAAAAAAAGGAAGAGGAAAGGTTCATTAGGAACATTGAAGGAATTGTCAGAACTCTCTATCATCTGGACAAAGTAAAGAAGGCTGGATAATTCGAAAAACAAAAAAGATTTGAATTGCCTCTTTAGATACTTGTCGTTATCAAATATTCTCCCAAGGTAAAGAATCAACCTTTAAGATTGACTTTTTAAGCAAAGACACATGCTTCAAAATGCTCAGACAATTCCATGACAACTTCCTCTACTTATGTGATAACAATTAAAAGCTCGAGGATGATTAATACATTAACCTTGTGGTGACATTGTTTTGCCAAACGTCGAGCTTGTTCGCATCAATAAAAGCTCATATTTGCACATAAGTTGTTGCAGTTACTTCTGTGGATTTGCTGATATCTTTACCTCCGCATCTTTTTTTTTTTTTTTTAAGACAACCACATGGACAATTACTCTTACTGATTGATTAAACACATGCAACCATCGGAAGGAAGAAGAGAGAAAAGCAGGTAGAAAAAGAAAAAAAAAAAAAGCCGGTCAAAGCTCTGAAACAGGGAGGATCTTTCGGGGTCAATGACCGTGGCTGCTGCCAGGTCTGATTTTCCTCTCCACACACTTCCCCCTGTCTAGCTACTGTTACTGTTACTATTTTCACAGGAGACAGGAATTTGCCCTCTCCCAGCCCAACACATCACTTCCTGCTGCTTATCAGGCGGTGGCAGGCTGTTTGTCCTGGAGCAGCTTCCACCCAAACAGAAGCCTCGACTTATTAATGAGAGCAAGAGAGAGAGAGAGAGAGAGAGAGAAAGATAGAGAAAGTTGGTGTTTGATATGCAGTGTCTCAGGTTGTGGATGTGTGTGATAGGCAGTGGAGGTTAAGGTCAGGGCAGATCCCTGACAGGGGCGTAGCACACCCTTTGATGACATCTGGATCTGGTTTCACCTCCACATCCCCCACTACTGCGGCTGACCAGCAAATGAGCATCCATCACAGGCCGCTGTAAAAGCTGCAATTGGGTGTTGACATGTTTGTGGCAAGTCACCCACCTGCCCTCACGGTTCCTGTCCATGACTTCAAACTGTTTCCTCAGCCACCTACAGAGGGAAGGGTGGAGAAAGAAAACAAGAGACTGAAAGAGTGATTACAAGAATCATAATAGAACTTAAATTAAGAACAGTAATGTCACGTTTCCTGGACAAAATGCACGTAAAATGCATTTCACAGCACTTTTTTTCATCTAAAATATTAGAAACTCTTTGTAAGCAGAGTTTTTTTTTAACATGTGAATTTATTTGATCAAATTTGCAGTTACATAAAATAATTTTTTGTAGAAATAGTGTATTCTACGTTAATGTTCTTTAGTGGGCATCAATTTTTGGGTCCAACTCACTGAATGTTGCTGAAAGAGCAGTTCAGCAGTGCGTTGTAGCATTGAACTGCACTGCTGGATTCTGAAATTACAATAACACTTTACGAAACAATCAAAAGATATTTTTATTTGTTAAAATTTTTAATTTTCAAAAAGCTGTTCATGTTCTAGTCTGGTTTTGTTGAGTCGCCAAACCTTGGACCCATAAGAGAAATACAACAAACTGAAGCTTTAAAACTTCCTTTCTATGGTGCAGGATGTACACTGAATGAGCAGGAGCTGCATATAAGCTAACTAACTTCCACTTTCACTACGAAATAAAAGCCTAAGAGCCTGTTTCCTCCCAGATGTTGCATGCTATACAGGAACAGACAGCTTCAAAAACTTATAGCTGATGTAGCTTTTTCCATATTGCCAGCAGCAACCAACAGGCTTGAGACGTAGACAGTTTTCATAAATATGTCCACAAACATTTTTTTTTCCCATCTGGTTTAATGAAAAAATAATCCACAGAGTAGCTGTACAATCATTATGGCTTATATTTCCATACACTCTCAACTTTAAGCAACAAGTTGGAGGTAGAAAGTGGGAGTCTTAAATTGGGTTTGTCTATTTGTCAAACATGGAGAAAAATATCCCATTCATGTGATTTACTCCCCAAACAGTTTACACAACTGTCATAAACAGACAAAATTAGCAATTTCATTTCCTCTAACTATTTCCAAACATATACTGCTCACATTATGTCAACAACAAAAACTCTCCTGCACACACACACTACCTCTCTCTGTTCTCCTGCTCACACCACAGAAGCCAAAACTGCCTCCGCACATTCATCTGGAGTAAATATTTTCAGCCCAAAACAAATATTTGTCCTGTCCTCCAACCAACGCCTCCCTTTCCCATTCAGGTTGCCACTTCTTTTGATGTGACCAGATATCACTTCAGCACATATACAGTGGGTGTACGACAGTGTTAAGTGCTTTAAAGGCACACAAATAAATATTTCACAGATGCACGTGAATGTCGTAAAACTAACCCCAACATTTCTAGCTAAGACAGCATAAACTGAGAGGTTCATGTCAAGTACTTTCAGTGGTGACTGGAAAAAGATAATATTTCAATATCTTTAGGTGGACAACATTCATTGAATACTCCACTAATCGATCTTTAAAATCAAAACACTCATACCTCTTATTTTTATCGATTAATTGTGTGTCTTATATTTTTGTCAACAGTCAAATACACAATGGCATTCAGTTTTCAATCACAAAAGACCAAATTTTTTATATATTTACATTTCACAATAAGAGAAAATCAATTTGTAACTTACTAATGATTGGCCCAAGTGCTGCTTTTTGTACTCTTCCATGCTTGTCCAATTCATACACTCACATACAGATATATAGCAGTCATGTGCATCATTACGGACCTGTCTATCTGCTGCGGTGCAGGTGCTCTTTGAGTGTCAACCATCAGCCAGTTGAGACCAGTGATCCACATGTTGACCTCCTCTTCACTAAATGCTGCAAAGAAACAAAGAAAGATGCTTCAGGGAAGAAATGCTGAAAAATGTTTCATCTTTCAACTCTGAGATCAAATGTTTAGGAAACATTTTGCAAAGTGAATTGTTCATTTAAAAGGCTAAATCACTTTAATGGAGCTTCAGTCTAATTTTCTAAACTTGTCCATTACATTTTATAAGTTATGATGCCCTAAACTCACAAAATAATAAATGAAAGAAAAAAAATAGTTCTAGAAACACAGACATCAATGCAAAAGTCAATAAAACAGTTCAGAAATAACATAAGTTTATCTAGATCATCTAAACCACTTTATTTGGGGTTAAAACCAACAGGTAAAACATCTGAACTGATGGTAATTACCCCCACAGCAAATACAGAAGGTCAACTTTGAACCACAAAGTAAGTCTGTAAACTGTTGGTGGATGCTGGGAACAGACAGAGTGGGTGATAAATGACCTTGTGATGGCTGTTCTTGTTCAACAGTAGCAGTAGCAGAGATGTTAGTATGTACCTTGAACTAAAATTAAGCCTTAATCCACAACGTTGTTTTTACTGAGACAGGTGAGACAACTGAGATGGCCACAGATATGGAAATGAGATCCAACTTGTTGTCAATAAATTTGTCCTTCTAATGAACAATTTAAACATTTTTTATTGTAATCCAGAGGCGATACACAAGTTACAAATTGCATCAGTTCTCTTCTAAAAACAAAAACAGAATTTTTAAAAAATGCTTTAATTGTATACAAATTCTATACTCAGTGGAAATATGTTCTGAGAGACTGTGGTAGAAGGGACTGTGAAAAAAAAATTTTAAGCAAACAGTAACTGGGAGTACACTTGGATTCTCTGGGACACACAGTATACACACACTGACCGGCTACGCTGAGCGTCCTGAGGCGAAACTCCAGGCCGTGCAGCACGATGAAGCAGTGGGCGGTGTCCAGTTTGCGGGCCTCCTCCGGGTAGCGCTCAAAATCACGGGAGCCCTTCCCCAACCGCAACTCCCGGATCTCTCGTATGTCAACTGGAGGAGGAAGGAATGAAGGAAGGACGGAAGGATAGTGTTGCACTAAGACAAGTATGCACAACCATAAATCACACTTTGGCACGTTGTTCATTTCCCTGCCAAACACACAGAAATCTGGTGCTGGAGAGCTCAACAAATGCACTCTGTGTGTGTTTGTGTGTGTGTGTGTGTGCATGTGTGTGTGTGTGTTTGATTCCAGAGAGCCCAAAAACAGACACACTTAACATTTTAGCTGTCAGTGGCAGGATGCTCAAAAAGTCTGCAGGGGTTTTCAACAGCAGCAACCTAAAATTTTTTTTCCTTCACATTTATGAGGTTAAAGAATTGGTTTCCCTTAAACTTTGGTTAAAATAAGTTACTTAAGCTGATTAAACAACTGAATCAGAGCCCTAAAAGACCGAAACAAAGCCTTAAAAATATTTTCAAACTCAGACTCAAACTGTTCTTGCATTAATAATGAAGGAATTTAAGGACTTAAGTGTACTTTTTTTAAGACAAAAACATATTTATTGGGGCTTCTTTTCCCAAGCCATAGATTTTGCCTGTTATGTATTACTATTACATTCACACAGAGCTGAATGTTTTTCTGAAAAATAATCTACATGAAACACTAAGAGTATGCAGACAAAGTAGCAGCTCTGTAAAGTTATACACACACACACACCCAAACACACACAAATACAAAGTTGTGCTTTATGTAAAATGCTAACCATAGCATGCTAATTACAGCACGCTAGTTTACCAAAGTACTGGACAAACAGTGTTGCCTGGACAGTGGACAGACAACAAGTGATCTGGTTAGAAACAACCCACTTAAAACAATATTAACCTGCCCAAATTAAAAAAAACACATGTTATACAAACATTATTATTTGTGCTTATGTAGTTTTCAAACCATCATATTCAAAGATGTGAATTTATTACATAAACTTTCTTTTATTGACATTGGTTGTCCCCTAAAATTGCAGTTTAAGAAAAATAAGAAAATAAAAGTAGATTTCAAGGTATTGCAAATTTATATGAGTGGTACTATGAGGAAAATATTTTGTAACAACATTAACTAAAGGGTAATTGTTGAAGTTTTTAGGTTTTGCCCTTGTTAAACGTAGGTATTCAAGCAAAAGTTAAGTTGTAAATTTGTTAAATCAATTTGGTATTAGTTTTTTCTTCTTAGTGTAAAAACCATATAACATTTAAAATTTACACTTGACAGCTTGAGTCCATTCATTTCTCCATTTAGTAAGCAATCTCTAATTTTATGGTTTTTGAAAGCTTTTATTTAACAGTGAAACCAAATAGTTCAAAGCTTTGAGACATTGTTCATGACTTTTACGACTGAATTCTAAGCCAACATTTGAACCTGCAGTGTGCATATCACAGAGTGTTGTGTAGTATGGACCAGACTGAGTCAAGGGACAGATGCCAGCTGACAGCTGCTGATGAGGAGGAAAGAGCCAAGTGCAAACCAGAACCCCTGGAGAAATACACCGCCAACTGAGTCACACTAGATTCTGCTCTGATCTGGAGAAATCTGAGGATTTAAAAGTAGATCTATAGTCTCTTCAACCTGCTGCAGCAGTGAGCAACACACAGCCTGTTATATAATTGGTCTCTCTTTGCTGACAGCCTATTAGAGAGGGATAGAAGAAAGGGAAAAGAAATAAGTAAAAGAGCCAGACTCTGGTGGGTGCAGAGTTCAGTCAGAGGCTGAACTGGAGAAACATACAGACACTGCTAACCTGCTTATGGTTAATATACATTTTTTTGGCTGGCAAATAAATGGCAAATAAATCCAATTGATTCTGGGGTCAAACTTGTGTGAGTGAGACAAGCCTAAATTTCCCTTTTTGATGTCATAAAACATGATGATAGTCATTTAAAGTGGGACTTCACAATACAGACCCAAAATCGTATCCTGGTTTAAAGCAATGCATGATGTAAATCTGTGTTTTTTAAGATCAGTCTTGAGTCAAAGCAACATTTGAGATGTCACCATTGAGCTGGGCCATATGGACAAAAATAAACATCAAAATATGTTTCATCAAATATCTATTGGTATTGTAATAATATTTTAATACTGAAAATGTATGCTATCACAAAACAAACAGTTTTCTACACATAATAGTTAGTAATGTGATGGCTATAATGACTGAGTTGTTTAAAGCAATTAATAAAACAGCTATAACAGTCTGGTAAGTTTATTTCACTTTATTGTAATGCAGCCTTTATAACAAAGAAAGGGAAACAACTCTGTGATATCACAATATAACAATATCCAGAATCTGAGATGATATCTACTTATCATGATATTAATACAATATCTATATACTGCTCAACTCAAATTGGAAGCGTCATTGAATAACCTAAATTAAATGCCATGAAAAGACATTCAGTGCAGTCTATTACACTGCAGCAGAAGGGTTAACAGTGTGGCCAAGTCAGGCAGCTCACCACAGAGTATGATGTAAACTCTGGACTCTACTTTGACACTTGCAGCAGTCGACACACCCACAAAGAAAACCCCAGCTTATTGACATAGCAGATGTCTTGTGCAAACACACATAAACATACACTCATAGATGCCTTCACCGACCCACACATACACAGATATGCACACACTCAATTGAATTGGAAGTCAGTTTTGTAAGCCTAGATGCTTTTTAACACCACAGAGAAACTTGAGCTAAACGAAAACATTAATAAAGGAAAGAGAATATAGACTTTCCCATTCCATATCAAAACTTCCAAGGACAAAATTATCAGCACAACAGGTAGACAATGAAGGACACAGGCAAAAGAACAATCGGAGCCTCCGGCTGGTCTTTATCAGACCAAAGTGAGCTAAGAAATCTGGTTCCCATCTGAGCCTCCTGCATGTGAAGATGACAGGGAATACATTTGGCATGAGATTAAGAAAGAGGTCCATTATCCTCAGATGGAAATGTGTCCATACTTTATTGGAGTTCAAAACTGGAAGCAGAAGAACACGTAACAGAATCCTTCTGAGTTCTTACCCAAAGATGACCTGTCTTATTTTCAATTTTTAAAGGAAACTCTGCACCCATTCCTTCAAAACACTTATCCCTGTTGCACAGCACAACCACCCGACGAAGTAAAGCACATGTAAGATAATATTTAAGAGTTTATATTATTGTCAACAAATCCTTAAAAAAACAGTCATAACCAACCATTAAACAAATAAACTAACAACTACTGCCTGAGAATTGAGGCATCGTATATATTTTTCCTCTGTCCCATAGAGCTCCATTGTTTTTGAAAAAACTAAAAATACATGAACGAGCCACATTGTTGCACTGGGTGACACGTTCCTTAATTACCATGAACACAAGCTGTGGTTTATTTTGACTCAATCCCTCATTTACTCTCCTGCTTTCCAAAATATCCACTAGAAAACTAATCTTCAGTAATCTTCTACTTAAAATTGTCCTTAACTGAAGTACTACTTTCTTCTGCATGAGTAACATTTGTCAAAATAAGAGTGAGCAGTTTGTAACCTGTTTTCCAAAAATATATCAAGGCAATAAGAAGATATACATTTTATTGCACCAGACAAAACCCTCCAATGGACCCTTGTCTACCAACCCCCTCTAGAAAAAAAGCTGCAGAGCATCTGGACCAAAATCCATTCAACTTTTTGACACTTAAAACTGCAGATGTCATGCTGACTTTTGCAGTTGGATTATTACAAAGTGAGAGACCTTTGATCCTTTCTTAGTAACTCTGTTAAAATTTGCAACCATATTATGGTCAGAGAGATATCTCACAACCAGGCAACCCAAGTTTTATTTATATTAATGGCTTCTAATCAGTATGTTAGGCTTTAGTAAATGATTTACAATTCATTACAGACAATCATGTTTATGCAGTGTAAATACAAACTGAAAGCATTAGTGGCATTGCTTTTTCAAATCTGATGACTACCAATATTTGAGTCATTTGTTTACTTTTAATCTTGTTTTTTTATATTTGATTTCTTTTTTTATATATAGAAACAAAATCTTCATGATGATTCATTAGTATTAGTTTTCATCCTAAAGTTGATCATATTAACACATGTATCAGACAATTGCAAACAATATCCAGCCATAATAAAGCTTTTAGTTCTGTTAGCACAAAGTGCTTCAAAGTCAAAGTTGACTCATTTTCCTTTCCAAACTATTAAAAAAATATCCCAAAACCTGGTCTTTGTTTTTCTCTGGACTCTCCCTTTATGACTTCCTGCCATTTAGTCTGGACGCTGGACAATCAAGCAAACAAATACACCGCTCGCCAAACGTCACACTTCACTCACCATGAGTTTAACACACACCCTGCCTGTCCCACTCCATGACACACACACACATACACACACACAGATAGGTAGGGAGAGCACACACAGCGCTATTCCTCCCACTGTAGCCTTTAATCCTGGTCCAGGCTGTAAACACACACACAAACGACTGCTTTGGTTTGATGTAAACTTTGATGAAAATAACAGGAGGCAGAGGTGAGGAGGATCACACAGTAAGCCAACTAGAGATACATAAGATTATTAGATACCATCAACAATCTCATAGAAATAAAACAGCAAGGGAAACACACTTTAATCCGTTAATGTGTGTTTTATCATCGTAGAAGCTTACAAACTAACCATCTTTCTTTCTCTGTCAGTTAAAAGTGGACGGGCTCTGTCTGAACTGAGTAATTCCTAAATGCACCACAGGCTGAGTACACTGCCTTCCAGAAACCACCAGCCGTTGATAATTGCAGTGCACTTCCAGTGAAACAAACTGTTCCTGGTACAGCTGGTGATATCACTCCCTACAAGATGGCAGAAGTCCACTGAGAGATTATAAATTACACAGAGGCAGACGATGGGACACAAGGAGGACAAACGAGTCAGAAGGAAGATTATTAAATGGATAAATGAATGGGAAGTAGCGATGCTTATTGAAAGGTGGTAAAATAACTTTGTGACTAAATAGCGGGGTACACACAGACTGACAAAGTTTTAACGAGTAAGAAACCTGAATTAGGTGTTAGGTGCTGTTTTTTTATTTTAATAATTAAAAAGGCAATGAGGTACAGAATCAAAGATCTCAACTCAACTCGACACCGTGTTACTTATGTTTTTGTCCCTTAAATTGTCAGACCTTGAGTACGCTGACTGACATATGTGCAAAATGTGTCACTAGAGGGTGTTTTCACATTCTCCTCTGAAGAGAATGAAGTCTTCGCACTTATTTAAAATCTAAGACTCTAGCATACACCAGCAAACCAGATTTGCTCTGAATCTCTTCTGAATTCTTTTCCTTGTAGAAGTCAGCGTCTTTGACCTCTAGAAAGTGGTCTACAGCAGTGATGATGTCATCATCACCATATAAACAGCAACCACTGAGCTCCTAACTTATCTTTGGGAAGAGGCAGTAGTATGAGGTTGCCAAGTCAGGGAAGTAGGGAGGGTGTTGGACGAGTTCAAATCTGCATTCTTGGATCACTCCACCAAGGCTGTTTATGTTTTAAGACAGTGTCAAATTGCAATTTTCTATTGCCCGAAACAGGAACACCACTGAAGTTATTAACTTGAATCTTTCTGCATTGCACTCAAAGAGTTGAAGTGCACGTTCAAAAAATGGAAGCTGTTTACCTCTTCTCCTTCAACCTTAGGCCACCAACTTATCAATCACACCAGCCAATGTGGAGAGCAAATTTGTTACTATATCTGTACTCAGAAGAATTTACTTACTCTGAGAAAATCAGTAGAAAAGTGTTCTCCTTAGAAAACTTTAGTATATATCAAGAGACAGATCATTTTAAATACTGTGCAAAAAAAGAACAGAAATAAATAGCTGGCTATGAGGAAGGAAAAAAATGAATCCAAAAAATGAAAAAAAAAAACAGTTTTGTGGTTTGCAAAATGTTTTTTTGGATATGCTTTGTAGTAACTACACACGTTCTTTGAAATCCAGACATGTTTTCAACGTTTTCAGCTATACTTAACCGAGCTTCGGTGAGCCCTATTTGTGTTTTAAATCAATCCTTTGTGGTGCAAACTACAACCCTGAGTATCTCAGGCATCCAGCGCCTCATTTGTGGTCCATGTCTCTGCTTCCTGCAGAAGATGCTGGACCTTTTGTTTTCCTGAAACCAGCCAGTCCTTCAATCTGAGTCAGGAAACGAGACACTCCCTGATAACCCCAAACTTCCTGTGCCTCAGGATTTAATACCTCCACTGTTTGCCAAAGCGCTCATCTCAAAGAAAAACACTGATTTTTAAGTGTGTGTGTGCATGTATAGCAAAGCTGAGGGAGAAACTTTATTTTAAAGCAAACAGTTGAAGAAAGTATCACACAACAAAAAAAAGGAAGGAAAAGCATGAGAGAAGGGAAAGGTGAGAGGAGACAGAGCAAAGGGGCCACTTTGATAAATATGAGAGAGATTTCTGGGAACAATACAGCAAAGCATCCGATTAAAGTCCTTGAAATTCAAAAAGAAAGTGAAAGAAAACAGAGTGAGAATGTAAAATGGAAGGCCAGAGAAAATTGAGAAGAGAGTTTAGTCGGGAGTGTGGGGGTAGGAAATTGGGAAAGGACAGCTGGAGGAGGAGGAGGAGGAAAATGAAGAGGCAAGAGGGGAGGACAAGTAGGGAAAAGAAGTGTGTAGCTGAGAGATAGAGCTGTGGGAGATAAAGTGAAGGAGAGACCCACTGAGTTCCTGGAATGTACTGGTGGGTTTGTCCAGAGGGAGTTTGTTTGTAAAGGAGCATTTGAGGGTTATGAAAGCATACACGTGTGTGTGTGTGTGTTTGTGTGAGAGCAGTGTTTTCATCAGTGTGTGATTGTGTAGATTGGGACTGAATGAGCAGTGTAGGTGTTCCCTGGTTTCGTGCACATTCAGACTCCTAGCTGTTGTCCCTCAGATTAGCGAAGGTGCTGTTTATGCGGTTTATGATGATGGATAAATAATTGACACAGCTCCCAAGGAAGAAAGAACACCTGCATGTGTGCAGCAGCCATTAATCTCGAAGCTTTTGTAAAACGGCAGCAGGGTGGGGTTACTGAAGATTGAAAAGAGAGAAAACTGCAGTGGCTAGGTTAGCGACTTCAAAACACACATGCAATTTTTGCAAAAAAAAGAAATTAAATTAAAGAAAATATCCTCACAAAAAACATGCTGCAAGTACAGAAACATCACAAAGGGCATTAACACTGCAAGTTGCAAACAAGGCCGAACTGAATGTGAACAAACGTGACAAACTCACTTGGAAAAACTGTTGCCTTAATTTGTGGCTCAGGACTGAAATTAGCTTCCTATTAATCACTTTATCAAATGAGCTGTTTAGTTTAAAGTTAGATAGAGTAAGTTAGTTTAAACAGTCTGACTCCTTGACTGACTTACTGTACATAATATTTCAGACATTTGTTATTCATTATGTGACTTTCACTAATAACTATTATCCAAACTTAAAAAATAAAGCTTTTTGCATAAGGTATGACTCTGCATAGGACACAGGCTGTACTTGTATATTTGGTTAAAACTGGCAACAGCTTGTGTGTTCGATTTTTTTTTTTTTTTAATTTCAAATTAGATTTTAGTTTCCTCTGGCAACTTTGTTCTGCCATTCAGTTCAATTCTGTGTTGCTCTTTCAGTGCAACTTGCAACATTATTGTATTAGTTTTTTTCTGTAGTTTCATCATGTAAACATCAAATTGCTGAACTTGTTTCTCTATTTTCTTGTGTTTATGTTGTTTCCAGTGTGTTAATGTCAATGTTGTGTATGTTTTCTTCAATTTTCATTTGTTTTCTGAACTTTCAACAGAAGGAATCACCTTGAGCAGGATGATGGAAAACAAACCTGACAGACATCTCAGCAAACCTGAGAGTCTCTCTTTTTTTCTAGCAGCGTGCTAGCATAAAGTCTGCGAGTTTAAATAACACATGGCAGACAGAAGGAAACTCTATCATGCCAGTTGTGAATGTCATAAGTTTTCTTTGTGTTAATAGACACTGTAACAAATCCTCCCCCAGGCCACAAAATCCAGGGCACAGACAAAAGCCTCCACACTCGAGACAGGCAGAACGGTGCTCCAACAGGCTAATTCAACGGCACAACAACAGCCTGCTGCTTTGAGCGCACCACTGCCACTTGACTCCACTCCAGCAGGCTGCCTCAAACGCCTCAGCCCACAATCAGTCAGCCAGTCAGCCAGTCAGTCATTCAGGCAGCGTGTCAGGCAGGAAGACAGGAAGCTCGGGGCAGGGCGAGGACTCAGGATCCATGTGGCAGCAGCCAGCATGCTCTCCTGTCTGGAGAGTTACTGGGAGGCTGACATAGAGGAAGCAGAGGTCACAGGGTTGTGGTGCATCTCCACTGAGACAGTGGAGTGCCAGGGCCTCCAGCTTCAAGTTCAAGTCAGGATGGGAAGAGGGCAGCGTACCACAGCAGCTTGTCACAAGCAGTGATATGCATTCTCACACCTTTACAGCAGGTGTACACAGAGAAAAGATCAAAACAAACCTGCAATCCTTTGGTTTTTATGGGATGCATTCATGAAAACTTAAAAAATTAGAAAAATTTTAACAGGATTTCCTTCATTTAGCAACCAGTTTCTCAGATGTAAAATGCTGTTAAAACCCATGCAGCCGTAAAGGAGCTTTGGCAAACAAACATTCTGTCTAAGTTACTGTTGTTAAGTAGAAAATACCTGATCAAAAGAGAAACATGACTACATTCCTGACTGGACGTCTATTCCATCTTTTAAAAACTTGACAGTTTTTGATATTTGTGCAACAGAAACATGTTGGTAGGTACAGACAAAGTGCTGCAGTTCATTGTAAAGCTCTGGTTTCTCCATGTGCGGCTTGTTTTAAGGGCCAGTTCACCAAAATGACAAAGACATTTTGTCATGTACTCAAAACAGTTTACGACAAGGCAGAACATTTTAATGTTTTGTGTTAATATCCTGAAATGTTTGCTGTCACAGTAATACAATTAAGATTGTGTTAGATCAATGCATTTCTTTGTCTATGGTGCTATAGATGACTTTATAAAAACACAACAGTAGTGCATCTTCTTAACATCATGTTCCCTCACTAACACTGATACTGACAGTAATACTAGCACTAATCTAATACTAATACTTCTAATCCACACACCTCGATGTAAACAGTTTATTTTACTGGAATTATTTTCTGATCAAGAAACAGACCCAATAAAAACTGTTGACACTGAGGGCTGTGGATCTAGATTGTTTATACAAAGAGAAGATGCTGTTTAGTTTAAGTTCCAAGTTTTTCAACCGAGCGCAAAATACAAAGCACTTCAATTATTCTAGGAAGGCCAAAGAAGTTCCAGGAACAAATCTCTCCTTGATTTTTCCCAAAGACTGCACCTCCTGTGATGATGTAAGGGTAACCAGCAGACAGTACTTCATTTTCAAGGGTCACTGGCCAAAAAGGCTGAGAACACCAACTTAAAAACATGCACACAAAGAAGAGGAAACTATCCTGGGGTTCTGTTTCTGCATCTCTCAGCATGTACTCAGATACTTCAGCTTCAGCTGACGTTACAGCATCTTTTGATACCCAATCTGTGACCAGGACACTATATGATTTATGAGGAAGAAAAACAAATTTTGAATGCATTACATGTGAGTGAGGCATGACAGCAATGTCATGTACTGTTAACACCTTGTCTCTTATGTATGGACAGATTATGATATATCAGGACTCTGGGTGTGAAAATATAAAAACTTCTGATTCCATTTGACATAGGAACAACACCCTAAAATTTTTGGTGTTGTTTTGTGTCTCATTGTGGTTATTTTGGCCTCTTTATGGCTCTGTTTGTAGTTGTTTTGCATCTCTCTCTTGTCATTTAGCAGGGACAACTCTCAGGTGCTGCTGTTGGTTGAGAAATTGCAGCTGAACTTTGGTATTTAGTTCTTGCTGCAGAGGACGAGAGGCAGTCTGACTGCTGAGCTTCTTTCAACAACAGATCTGCTCCGACACTCCTGAACAGACACTGTAACAAACCACACAAAATACAAAAGGAAACAAAAAGCCACTATTCTGTGGAAGTAACTCAAAACTCTTCGTTAATGTTACTCCGTGTCTGTGTGGATTTTTTTGTATGTGAAGAGTGCAGCTGTGATATGTAGGGAAAAACTTTAAAAACAAATATTGGATCAGATTTGGTTGGCAGATTCTCAGTACTTAAAAATTAGAGCATAAATCTGTTTAACCGGACTTTCCAACTATAAATGTTAACAGTCCCTTTACACAGGGGCCCTATATGAAGCTCCTTCAGCACAGACCCAGGGGTACAAGTCAGGGGGCCCCTTGGCCTGTGCCCAGTAGGTCCACTCTGTATTCAGTTCATGTTTTTTTTTGCAATACTCACGTTCTCCTTCTATTTTGTCAGGGTTTCGGCTCCACACTATCTGCCTCGTGTCCTGTTTTATCTGGAAGGTTCTCCTCTCAGGCCGCTGGGACTTCTTCTGATAGAAGATGGTCATCACTGTCCCCATCTCCAGGCTGTGGAGGATGCGGGGACCTGCTTCTGTCCAGTCCAGCATCCTGGAGACCGTGACCGGACCAGCAGTCCCTGCGGCACCACCGCCGGCCTCCTCAGCACAGCCGTTGAGGCAGCCACTGAACCTGGCAGCACACATCTTCACTGCATAGCTAGGAGACCTTTGAGGAATCTGCACTGGTTTCCAGGTGACAATGTTAGTCCTGAAATCGCTTACTGAATGCACCAGCTGTCCAACATGACAAGAGGAAATCTTTATTAATCCAAATTGTGCCACTTACAGTAGCCTGAGGTTTTAAGTGCCTCTGAATGAACCAATCTCACATTAATACACGAGCTAGAGGACTTCAGAGCTGAAACAGTGAAATGTCTGAGATGTGAATTATCCTCTGGTCCTCTGGAGGGGGAGTGTATCCCTGTGTTATCCTTTCCAGATGCTTCTGGCAGCACACCAGCGAAATCCGCTCGGAGTGAGCTCTCATCACCGCTGAACTCAGGTTTCCACCCTTTATATGTCCTCCTGCTAGTCCTTCAATCCACGACAGCAAAGGCAGCACAGTCCGGCTCGAAATCCAGCCGCGTCGTCGCCTGCTGCTGCCGCTTGCTGCTCCTGCTGCTGGGCCGGTAAACAAGATGTGGTTGTCCCACTCCTGGCTTTGGGAAAATATAGTCAGTGCAAGCGACAAAGACGCCGAGTTATGTAACGACGAGTCGGACAAATACCCGGAGGTGGGTGCAGCAGGGCGGCGGAGAGGAGGACGGGCACCGGCGGGCGCTCTGAGGCGGCTTCAGGAGGCAGAGAGACGCGCGGACGGGAGAGCACGGAGTGGCCGCGGCGAGAACCGTGTGCGCTCTCATCTGCCGAACCATTCTGCTCTCTCCTCACACACTCCTCCGTACCGGGCACATTACACCGCGGACAGGATGCATTATCTTACGTGGTCACCCGTTTGGAGTCTCCGTACAGAGGCGTGCGGGGCTGTGGCGATACGCGTATAATTGCCCCAGTTCGTCCTCGCTGCGCCTCGTCCAGGATCTCTCTCTGTCTGCCTGCGCGTCCCCTCAGCTCCAACGCCAGAGGTCCTGGGAGGAAATTAGGGCTAGCAGACCGGAAAAGCTTGATCAGATTTTTTTTTTTCTCTCTGTGCTGTAGTATATCTGAGGGAGGATGAGGGGAGCGAAGGGAGAGCCGTAGCGGAGAGGAGGAGGAGGAAGGAGAGGAGACAGAGAGCAGAGCGACCTCCGCGGGTCTCCAGGAGATCTGCAGCCACGACGGAAGAAAAAGGAAAGAGGATTTTATTTTCTCCAGCGCTGAAACAAACGTGTAACTCTGCGGGTGATGAGTCGGGTTGAGAGGTCAAGTGGAGTTTAATTTCAAAGGTCACTGACATGTCAGAGAGTCATAAGCTGCAGCATTAAATCATCTCTTTTTGAAGCGACGTTGTTTCATTGTTTTTTTAATGTGTGTATGTGTAAGGTTCGATTTCCAAAACATGATAATAATAATTATTAGTAGTAGTATTATTATGATAACAATAACAATAACAGGTAACAGAAACAACATAATAAAAATCAAGACCTTTACATTTTCTTGCAGTTTGTAAACTATTGAATTCAAGGTCAAGATTTTTTTTTCTTACATTTATGTGATAGCACTGAAATAATAACAATTATAACAATAGTAATAATGAAAATATTTTTAAAAGCTTAAAAACAATGTCATGCACAGAGCCTATTGAAATAAATGTTGGGTGATCCTTTTTAAACTTTCAAATAATCTCAGTGGCACATGACATAAAGACATAAATCTGAATTTGTCTTGTCAACTTTGTGAATTTCTTCCAAACATAATACATTTTTGTCATAGTTTGTGTTGGTCCCATGTTTGCAGTATTGTGAGTAGCAATAAAGTGTCATTGCTGGAAGTTCTTCAGGACACAAAGGTGGCTTGTTGTGGTTGAGGAAAAAAACATGCTGAAATGTTGCTGAGCAAGAATTCCCTGTAGCTTCAGGAAGACTGTTTTATACTTAAAACCCTCCTGGAGGAGAAAATCTCTGCATTATCATTATTGTTACATTGCACAAGCCATTAATTAATATCAGCAGGAGACCTAAATAGTATGAATAATAGTGGTGGGAAGTAACAAAGTACATTCAGTAAACTGTTTTTAAGAAGGCAACCTTTATGATAATCAGTTAATTCATTATTTACATTTTGTCCATATTTACATTTTGAGCACACATCCACTTGGACCCATTCCAGAGGGAAACTTTTCTTTGATTAAAAGAGAATCAGCAGATAGACATTTCAATTGTTTTTTCAAGAAAAAGCCCAAGAAGATTGTTGTTTTAGCGTTTAAACTGTGAGCTTTTGCAGTTTTTCAAGTTTATGTCATTGTAATTTTGTTGTTGTTGTTGTTTTGCACTTCTGTGATTAAATTTAGGAAGCCTTTTTTAAATAATCAAGTCATAGTCAAACAGAGTGAGCATTTTGCATTGCTTTTTGTAAAAGATAATCTTGGTTGGTGTATGTTTCAATTTACCAGTCCCTTTGGAAGCTGAGTTTAACATTTCATATACTCTTTACTATTTATATGAGCAAGTCTTTGGTCAGGTTTAGCATTAAGTAACTGATGTGTCAAACTATGTGATATTTTGTCACAGTGTATAATTTATAAGAGGCCCTAAAAATGCACTGAAACCATCAGGCAAAGTGTGGTTGCCATACTCATGGTAAGGTGTCATTCACAGAGTGTCTCTTCAAACTTCTTTAAACTTTATTAAAATTTGTGACGCTTCCTCTCCTGAAATAGCTTATGGACAAAGAGAAAAAGTTAGAGCTTGTGTGTTTTACAGAAGGAATTCATTCATAAGTCAACACATGGGCGTAAATGAAAAAAGCACTTTGGGTTCAGGAACAGTATGTGTCTGAGCTCTGACACGTTTTCTGCAGGAAACCTATTAAAAGTGAAATGCTGCTGTTCTTGTATAAGCGCCAAAAAGACTCAGGCTGTATGTGGTGGGGGACCAGCATGCATGCAGTTGTAATGCATTTATAGGGTTAGGGGTAGGGTTAGGGTTAGGGTTAGTTCCAAACCCTGGTTAACATTTAAATGGTTTCATTACGTGACTCACCTTTAAATTATCACAACTACACCTCTGTCACAAAAACAAACAGGAAACTATGAACTGTGTGAGCATTTAGAGCAGTGGTTTTCCAAGTGGACTCCGCTGTTGGACCCTTGGGGAGAAACAAAAAAAATTTGATATATTATTATCAGTTTTTTAAAAAAAGACACACTAGATAACTATTTTGAACATGGGTCATATGGTTTCATACAATTTCTATAATTAATAACATAAAACAGTTTTATCAGATGGGGGTCCTTGACATTAAATAGCTCCGGAACACTGATTTATAGGCACATGTAAATGTAGGGCAGCCTGGCCTAAATGAGCTTAAGAAGGATAAGGTGACCATTTTAAAGAACACTCATAAATATGGGTGTTTGTTAAAAATGAAGAGTCATTAAAACTCATAAACATCAACACTCCTGTAAAATGTTTATTTGTTCTTTTATGTTGCTTAGTTTATTGTTTGTCAAAATATAAGAGTGTAGGCAAAAAAGTATAAAAACAGTATATATCCAACCATAAATTCCACTTAAAATTATTAATAGATCGGCATTGTAGCATTTCTTTTATCAACATACACTGAGATTCTTATATTAAAACATACATTCACCATTTTTTTTTAATCCCACAGTTCGCAGTTCACTTAAAATATTGTCAATGAATTTAGGACATACAAGAACACATGATATAATAATTTTTACAAGTATTTTATGACTTAAAGGAAAACTGCATCTTTTTTGTAATTTAGCCTGTTCATCCACAATTCCTATGTAAGGCAAGAACACAGATGCCTTTCCCTTCTCTGTACATTCAGCAGGTTGCTATATAGCTGCCCCCTGCTAGCAGTAGGCAGTAAGGAGACACCTTTACCACCATCTGCCCACTAAATCACATCCAAAAATCTCCATCTATGCGTTGTGACCATGTGGTGACTGGCACATTTACAACGCTATGAAGTAATGATAATAATTTCTGCCATTTTAAGCATTACCCAAACCATTTTCCTCTCTAAACCACTGGGTGCATTGATTACATGGTGCATGGCAATTAATTAAGTATTTTACAGCTTTTCTTACATTTGTAATATTGTACTCTTCAGCATACCTTCTGTACATACAGTGAACAATAAAAGACAGACATGAATGTGACAAACTAAATACATGTGATCTTTCAGATTTTTCACTTTTTTCCTGCCTGAATTGTCCTTTTCTTTCTGGACAACACTGATGCAAAGAAGTGATGACAACTTCCTGTGACTGCGTGTCCTGGACTCCCTGTAGGGAGGACGCCCCTGTGTGTATAAAAGACAGAGTAACAGAGTGAGTGAACAACATTTTTTTGAATTACACATGAATGAGGATACGACTTGCAGGAGACTTATGGTTAAGTATTAACTTATCTTTGTCTAGTAAAACAAGTAACACCTTACAAAGAAAAATACATTACATTAAAATATTGTAAGATTGATAATCTCATAGCTCAGAGAAACATGAGGCTGAAAATTAAAATCTATGTTATGGTCAATGGACTGCATCAGAATTTTCTAGTCCCTGCGATATAAGTAAGCATTCACCCATGCATACACACATTTTATCTCTGTTAGTTAAGGTTTTACACAAGGTACCAGCCTTCTCATCAGTAACACACACTCAAACAGAGGCTATTTCAGGTTCAGCATGTCACCCAAGAACATTCCAACATGTAGGCTTAAGGAGCCCAGGAACCACCTTCTTTACAATAAGTGGACAACCCGCTCTGCCTCTTATGTTACAGTTGCTCCTGGTGTTGTCATTACGTTTTAACTTGCCTCTAGCATCGACTGCTAAGTTAAAAATCTATTACTTGTGTGTATGTGTAGCCATGTGTGTGTGAGAGTTTGTGTAGCTACGTGAGTTGTGAAGAGAAACAGACAAGAAAGTGCGATTGAAGCCTATATGAATGGCTTTAAACCTTGAATAAGCCAGGATCTTCTGTTACTCGAGAATTTAAAGTAATGATGTTACCAAAAGCTGCGTGATGTTTAAACTAGTGGTGGGACTCGATTAAAATTTTTAATCGCGTTAATTATAGGGTCTGTAATTAATTAATCGAAATT
>JAQMCX010017100.1:0-36054 GCA_029814765.1 Acanthurus leucopareius | reverse complement strand
TATATTTATTTCCACTGCTGCTATCAAGCTCTCTACTGCACATTTACATTCTTATTGGCTCCTTGTAAATATATTTATATAATTTACTGTTATTTTATTTTTTATTATTTCTATTTTTTATTGCTGTATTTTGCACCACCAGAGTTGTCTTTTGAATTTCGTTGTACATTGTGTATGATGACAATAAAAGAATTCTGATTCTAATCTTTGCTTACAAGGCCGTACGTCTCCTTGATGACCTTGCTTGCACTCAAATGTACAGTTATTATTTCACTATGTTGCAGAAGAGAGGCATGCTGGGAGCAGATTTTTCAAGGTTTCTGATTGGCCGATACGGCTTTAGGAGAATGACACCCCTGTTGTTTTGACTTAAATTTTATCTTTCAGTTTTTATCGGGAAAAAACACTTTTTTTAAGAACAAATGAGGCAAAATCCAGTTTTAAATAACACGTTCATGTACGTCATCACAGCCCAGAAACACAAAACTAACACTGAATTTCTCTCAGAGTTTCTTCTGAAAGGTTCATCCGGACGCTTGTCGCTGTGATTTTACAAAGTTCCAAGTAAATTGGACCCAAAAGTTTGATATTTGAACTGTTGGGTTAAATTTTTTTAAAAAGACACGGTGTGACTCTGCGTTACAACACCAACCACAGCTGATGCCACACAGCTCACTCACTGCTGAATAAAAGCCAAATATTTGCATCCTTTCTCACACAGTTATTAGAGGTTAGGATGGGCACAAAGGAATAAAAGGCACACCCATCAGTTTGGGAGGAACCCGTCAACAATACGCCGGTCTGTCCTTTCAGCTGCTTCTAAGAAAAGCAACCTGAATATCAAGTGAACTCATCACGCAGTTCCACTCCGGACTCACCCGCTCGGACAATGGCTCACAAGTGCATTTATTTGCTGAGTCTTCCCCGGGTACTGTTGAAAATGCAAATACAGAGTTGCAGGAAAACAAAAGTCAGAGGCTTACATAATAACTATTATCATGCTAAATAGGAAGTTTGGCAGATGCACCATTATGACATGATCTGTAGAGAAGATCATGTTCAGCAGCAGATGCATCTTCAACCTAATGACAGCAAAAAAACAAAGATGATAAATGACTGAAGGCAGAAGTTCAGAGGTCAGAGAACAAAAGAGGACAAGGACATGTTTTTCCTTCACATGGACGTGTTTTCTCAGGTTTGGTCAGCGGCTCCTCTGGTCGTTTTTGATCAGCTCACATGGAATTCATCAGCAGATGGAAATTGTCACGTCTTGATTGATATCCCACGCACTTCCCAGCAATCGTGGTTTAAAGTTGCTTGACAAGATTAATTTTTCAAGTTGGAACAAGCAAAAAAGAAAAAAGAAAAAAGAAAGTATTTAACCTACATATTTTGTCTTCAATTGTGTCATTTGGTGCATGAGTAATGCTGATTTTGACCTTGGCCTAAATCAGAGTTATTAAGAAATTGGTCAGATATCGACAGCTCATCAATAGGTGGCTCCGGTTGCTTAGCAACAGCAAAACAAACCCTGCATAGGTCTCCGGTTGTGAAAGCGCAGGTGTGCCCTCAGACCTTCACCTGTCTCCTTGACTCTGCCGCCGTGACTCAGCTGTGTGACGTCTCTGCAGCCTGCAGGACTTTCTGCCAGCTGTTCTTCTCTTCTTTGCACATTTCCTCTTCTTCTTCTTCTTTTTGTCGATCCATGCATCGAATTTGTTTTTATTTACTGCACCGTGTTTAAATTCTAATAAGCTGAAACTGCATTTATGTTTTAAATGCATAAAATTCGGCACCAAAATTTATTTTTTCTATCCTAACAGGGGAACATTTCAGCAGGTTAATCCTCAAATCCTCCATGTGAGGATTCTGCTGAGGAAGAGGAGGCGACATCATCAAAACAGCTGCGATGGAATTTAAGTTTTAATGTTAACATCTTCATAACACACAAAGAATAAATCATATAAAAGTTAAATGGTCCAGAAACGTCACAAGCTGATGTTCAGTGTCAAATGTAAAATATAAGCATGACTAAATCTGAACAGAAATTTGCTCATTTAGGCTGCAAGACAACAATAAAGCTAAGATTTTTTTTTTCTTTTAATATAATATTGTGTTGTGCACTTTAATGTACAAGTTACAAAGAATAACAAGACACTAAAAAACACTGATTTTTTTCATTATTAGAATCAAAACCGTCTTTCTGGACTTGAATATGTTCACATAAAAGCACTTTACATCCGAAGCCCTCGTGCTTTTAATGTACGAACAAAAGATCAGTGTTCAGGAGGACTCAGACATTCAGCCAAAACAAGAACAGAACAGCTGAAGACGGTAAAGTAAATATAAAACATAAAACTACGTATCATGTGTAAGCAAGTTGAAACACAACATTTCTTTGTTGTTTGTAATAAAGTGACAGAAACCTCTGAACAGACTTTTTAACATAAAGTTTTGTACATTTTGTTGTAATTTAGACTAAAGACAGTCGTCACTCTAATAAACTCTGGTCAAATATTCACAAAGTCGTGTGTTTTTATTATCTTCAAACTTAATACAAAAAAAGCAGGCGACGAGCTGCACAACGACAAACAGCTTGATCTGATTTTATAAGTTAACCCTCCACTGAAAATACAACGTCAAACCAAAATACTGTGACTGAGCCACTTTCTTTTTCACTACGTTGAACATAATGAGATGAAAGAGGATGAATAAGACCATAAAAGATGGCCACACCTTACCTGTAAAAGAAAAACAAAAAAACCCCACATTACTTGCATTGGTCATTACGTCTTTGTTCAGAATCTGATGTCATCTGTCCTGCTTTTGGTGTGGATATATAACCTGTTGTCTGTTCAGCAGAGGACATCAGCAAACAGACAGCAGAGGATACTGAACAGGTGAACAGGTGAACAGGTGAACAGCATCCCAACAAAGTCAACACCAGACACGATCTGTAAGTATATGAATCATGTAAATCTGTTCAGTTTTAGCTCCAGCTCAGTGAAAGTTGCTCTCTCTGTTTGTCTTCGAGGATTATTAGTGAATATTTGAACACGTTGTGCTTCATCAGTCCAGTTACAGTTACTTCATGTTCTCATTATTCTTTGTACATTTTCTCACATGAGCGGCACAAAGTTAGAAAAGAATTCTTCTTTATTTTTTATAGCTTTAACTATTGTGTGAGCAGCAGCAGCTAAAAGCATGTTGGTATTTGATATTTGTTTTTGATTCATACGTTTCTTTTGAACCTTTTTTTTTTACAAATTTTTTAGATGCTCATGGTAACAAAATGACAGAAAAGTCCTTATTAAGTGCACTTAAGGAAAAGAAATTGTCTTGAAGATGCAGTAAAGAAGTCATAAAAGTTTTAAAAAAAAACTGTTAAAAATATGTGTCAATGCTTTTTGGGGATAAAATTGTAAGAAAAAATGATAAAACTGCAAGAATGTCGTGTAAAAAAAGTTTTTCTATACGGAATTTTCCGAAAGTAATTAATTCTGTTTTCTAGACAGAAAAGCATCTTCCCACGATGGTACTGAAGGTGTATGTCATCGTGCTTCTGTTTATGGGTAAGTTCAGGTCACTACTTTGCAACAAAAAATATGCTTTGTAATGCTTCAATTTAAGAAAAACAAAAATTGTGATACTTTTACTGATCTACTCATGATATCATCAAACAGCCTCACATAATGGAGAGTCAACAACAACAGCAGTACCAGTGTCAACCGCTTCAGGAGCAACATCTACTGCAACATCTACCCCTGCTGCAGCATCCACAACCACAGTGGCCCCAACAACAACTACAGCCACTTCAACAACAGGAGAGGTTGCAGCAACCACGATAACAACAACAACCACTGCTGTGACAGCAACAACCATGACATCAGAGCCCACATCCACAGCGGCCCCAACAACAACTACAGCTGTAGGAACAACCTCAGACACTACAACAACCACAGCAGCTGGAACAATGACCACTGCTCCAGCAACAGGATCTGAAACACCAACCATGAATACTCCAACCACTTCAACGGCAGCCTCAGCAACCACAACAGCTGCAGCAATGATGACCACTGATGCACCAACAACCACAGCAACCTCAACAACCACAACAGTTCTACCAACAACAACAATCGGAGATGCACCAACAACAACCACAATAGCCTCAACAGGTACCACAAATGCTGTACTAACAACAACTGTAGACCAACCAACAACAACAAATGCTCTATCACAAAGCTCAGCGGTCCAAACAACAACCACAGATACTACAACGACTACAGCAGCTGAAACAACAACCACAGTGTCCGAAACAATATCATCGCACACTCCAACCCCTGCAACAGCGGCCTCAACCACAACCACAAATGCTCCAACTGCATCAACCACAACTGCTCCAACAACAACAACAACAAATGATCCAACTGCAACAACAACAACCACAAATGCTCCAACTGCAACAACCACAACCACAAGTGCTTTAACAACAACAACCACAAATACCCCAACTGCAACAACCACAAATGCTCCAACTGCAACAACCACAAATGCTCCAACAACAACAACCACAAATGCTCCAACTACAACAACAACAACCACAAGTGCTTTAACAACAACAACCACAAATGCTCCAACTGCAACTGCAACAACCACAAATGCTCCAACAACAACAACAACCACAAATGCTCCAACTACAACAACCACAAATGCTCCAACTACAACAACAATAAATGCTCCAACAACAACAACCACAAATCCCCAAACTACAACAAACACAGTGATTCCAACAACAACTAAAGCTATTTCAACGACAGAGGCTGCGACAAACACAATGGCAACCTCTATGGCAACCACGGCAGTCTCAACAACATCCACTACAGCTGCTACAACCACCTTGGCTACAACATCAACAAACACAGATGCTCCAACAACTACCACACCAGCGTTAACCACAACCGCAGGGGAAACAGCTACCTCAGCCATGGCCTCAACTACTGCAGTGACCCCGACCACAACTACTGCAGTCCAAACGACAGCTACCCCTGCTACAGCAGCTACAGTCACTGAAGCAACTGCAACAACTGCCCCACCAACAATCGATATGTCAACTACAACCGCTACAGCTAACAACACAAGTACCCAAACAGCAAAGACAGATGCTCCAACAACCACAGCAGATTTAATCACAGCAACAATAGGGGCAACAACGAGCATGGAAACAGCAACAATATCTGCAGCCACAGCGGCCTCAACCACAACTACTGAAATTCCAACATTGACCACAGTGGCTTCAATAACACCTAATGCAGCCTCCACTACTTTAGCATCATCAACAACCACAGAAACCCCAAAAACAAGTACTGCTGGAGAAACTGTCACAGCTGCTCCAACAACAACCACAGCCTCCACATCACCTGCCACTACTGCAGCAACAACAGCCACGGTGTCCTCAACAACAATCACATCTACAACACCAACAACCGCTGCACAAGTGGTGGATGAAACAGTAGAAGCTTCTACAGCAGCAACTACAGCAGCAGTGCTGACTACTGCTGCCTCCTCTGCAGTGGTGGAAAAAGCAAGTTTCCTTTTGGCCATCGCAGTTACTACAGCAGTTCTTTGTAATTAAGAAATATACTGAAAAAAGTGACTCTTTACCTCCAAGTTTTTGTGACTTTTTATCAAAATATATTATTATTTATTTAAGTATTGTACATTACTCTGAATAGACTGAAGGATCTCAATTAATGTATTGTTTTTTAATCATTATTATGTTTTCTGAAGGCACAAAATTAATTAACGATGACATCTTATGCTGTGCATTAATCAGATAAAGTGACTATATGTATTTTATGAAAAATGTCTGAACAACTTTTTCTACTTGCTATTGACAAATGACACAGAACTTGATGAGCCTCATTTACATGAATAAAAACAAAGAGCTCTTCAGTGTCTATCCTTTGTTGTTGTTTTTAATTTGATTGCATTACACTGTGCAGCAAAGGCTGTGCAGCATACTGTTGTTGTCAGAGAATTAATGTATGAAATGCAAGAATCAGAGATAATGGGCTTCTCTGTTGCATGATGCAGCATTAATGGTGTGTGACGGGCTCCTTTTCTATTGACATCCTGAGAAACATGCCAAAATAAAGGTAGTCAGTCACTACGGCCAAAAATAGGCTGGTCTGGAATGAAAACAATTTGGCAGATGTGATAAATAGACTTAAATTCCTCATAACTTGTCTTAGTTACAAAGGGGTTTAAAGGGCAAGAAAATATAAAAATAAAAGCAAATGCAAAATGCTGAAAAATAATCAAATCATCATTTTTTCAGTGGTTCTTAATTTTGGAATGTAGCTCTAGAAGTAGAACATGACATGATGTAATAACTGAATAAAAATGTCCGCAACCAAAGGATAGACTTTTATGTAAATTGATCCACTGATCCTTCATTTATCACCATCATCTTAATAATTTTTGTGTAATTTAACCGTTCAACAAGCTCCAACTTGAAACCTTATGATGCCAAAATGATTCAAAGAGGTGAGTAACTTCAGGGCACACAAAGCAAGAACAAAGGAAGCCGGCAACAGTTTTACTGTCAACAAGCAGTGCTGTGAAGTTTCCCAGAGGAAAGTACGTTTGTAACTTCAGGTTCTTTGGCTGTTTGGTCCACTGATGAAATCCTTATCATCAGAAACCAGTCAGTCACTTCAGAGATTTTATTCACAGCTCATTCACTTCTCCTCCTTCTGGTATCTTGAATTAAGCATTAAAGTTCATTCTGCACTTTATAAATAGACTGGCAACAAAATCCCAGCTAAGAGTCTATTTAATACAATTATTATCTTTTTTTTTTTTTTTTTTACAACAGACGAGTTGAAATAAATGAAACCATGAAAAGCAGCTGAGTTCAGATGTTACTGACCAATCTCAAAGACACTCGAGCAAACTGCAGCACCGGCAGAGATTGTGTCATGTGGTTCAGATCTCCGGCAGAAGCTCTGAGCTTGAGTCAAAATTTTAATCTAAAACTACAACAAAAGCTAATCTTCCTTAAAACAGGTTTACAAGGGAAGCCAACAATGTGTGCTTCAGCACTGAGAGCAACAATGGACACACTGTGGTACTCTGTAAACAGTTAGAGCCGCACTGAGTCAAAGGGCTTACGGATTCTTACAGTTTGATGTTTTGTCCCTTGATATGCAGTTACAAGGAAGTCTTAAGTTTGAACACTGGAGTTTCAGGTTTGACGTCTGCCTTAGTATTTGTTAAAATCAAATGCTTAAAAAAATAGGATAACTTTTAATTATTAGATAAATAATTATTGTGTAATAAAATATATTCAACTGAGCTGAATATAACATATGATTCATTCCTCTGGAGAGGTCACAGATAGTAAAATCAGAAACTTATAGGCCTTATTTAAAAAATGATTTAGACATTTTAAAATATATTTTTTGTTGGTATTTAGTTTTTAGTTTTTTTCTCATCCATTTTAATGCTAAGGGCACAAAAAAACAAGAAAGCCCTTTGACTACTGCATCACAAAATGAATTTTGTTGAAATAAATTTGTATTTCAAGAACCAGAGTCAGAACAAGCTTTTTTATTTTTCATGCCCATAAAAGCAATTTAAATGTGCATTTTCTAGCTCTCAATGTACTCTCACGCATATCAAAGTGCAGGTAGACTTGCAAACATACAACAAAGACAAGAAAGCTGGTCAAATAAAAATGGTTAAGTGTGATATTATGTAAGATGAAATATGACATTTCTTTACCATTTGCAATGAAGCAATAGTAATCCCAAACAGACTTAATGTGAATAAAATTTAAAGTAAAATTTATTAAATTTTAGTGTGACGCGGATCAAAGAAAGTGATCACAACATAAAACTCTGATCATTCATCACAAGAGTTAACACATTCTCTCTTATAATGTTTATTATTTCAAGTCTTTCATTCTTAAGGTACCTGAATACAGCAGAACAAAAAAGTGCAACATGCTGCACAATTAAAAAAGGGTGTAAATTGTCAGCGCTGTGCTAGCCCTTGCTTGAAAATTCCAACGCCACCTCTGAAACAATGTGACTGAACCAGTTATTTTATTCACAACATTTAGTGTAAAAAAAAACAGTTGTATGAATAAGATATTGAGAGGTCGCCACACCTTCAGATACAAAAACAAATTACTCATAGCAGTTATTATGCCTTTGTTCAGAATCTGATGTCATCTGTCCTGCTTTTGGTGTGGATATATAATCTGCTGTCTGTTTAGCAGAGGACATCAGCAAACTGACAGCAAAGGATACTGAACAGGTGAACAGCATCCCAATTTCACTCACTGCAAACAAAGTCAACACCAGACACGATCTGTAAGTACTTCAATCATGTAAATCTGTTCAGTTTTAGTTCCAGCTCAGTGCAAGTTGCTCTCTATGTTTGTCTTCAGGGATTATTCATAAATTAATCCAGTTACAGTTACTTCATGTGCTCATCATTCTTTGTACTGCTTGTGTAAGAAAATGGACAAAGTTAGAAAAGCATTCTTCATTTTTAATGCTTTCATTATTTGTGTGACAACAGCTAAAATATGTTGGTATTTGATGGGTTTTTTTACTCATACATTTCATTAAAACTACTTTATTGAAAATTAAAATTTAGATGCTCATGGTGACAAAATGACAGACCTTATTCAGAGAACCTTGCATTGATTTTGGAACAAGTGAATAATGCAATGCAATTATAAAACTAACAATTGAATTATTTGAAATACAGTGGTGTCAATACAACTTGATAATTAAAATAAAAATGTAAGATGACAGTCATCGAAAAGATGTCTTGTAAAAAGATGTTTCTATTGCTGTCGCTGGGGTCACTGTAGTTTCTATATAATGATTAATTCTGTTCTCAAATTTGAAAGGGTCTTCCCACAATGGTGATGAAGGTGTGTGTCATCGTGCTTCTGTTTATTGGTGAGATAAAGTATTTAAGTTGCAACAAATCATGTGCCATTTAATGCTTAAAATTCAAAATGATTGGATAAATGTGAGTATATTATTGATCAAACTGTAATGATATCAAATAGTCTCGGGAAATGAAGGGACGACAGCAACAACAGCAGCAACAGCAACCACAGTGGCCATCAGAACAACTACAACTGCTGGAACAACAAAAACTACAAATGCTGCAACATCAACAACTACAACAGCTCCAACAACAACAACAACAACTGCTCCAACAACAACGACAACAACTCCTCAAACAACTACAAAAACTGCTCCATCGATAACAACTACAACTGTTTCAAGCACAACGACAACTGCTCCAACAACAACAACAACTACTCCAACGACAACAACAACAACAAATTCACCAACAACAACAACAACTGCTGCAACGACAACAACAACTTCCCCAACCAAAACAGCAACTGCTCCAACAACTACAGCAACTGTCCAAACCACTACAACAACTGATCCAACAACAACAACTGCCACAACAACAGCAACAACAACTGCTCCAACGACAACAACAACAAATGCCCCAACAACAACGACTAAAACTGCTCCAACAACTACGACAACAGTCCCAACAACTACAACAACTGCTCCAACAACAACTGGGCCTACGACAACAAATACAAATGCTCCAACAACAACAAAAACGGCCCCAACCACTACAACAACAGCTCCAACGACAACAGCAACAAATGCCCCAACAACAACAACTTCTCCAACGACAACAGCAACAAATGCCCCAACAACAACAACAATTGCTTCAACGACAACAGCAACAAATGCCCCAACAACAACAACAACTGCTCCAACCACAACAGCAACAAATGCCCCAACAACAACAACTGCTCCAACAACAACAGCAACAAATGCCCTGACAACAACAACAACTGTCCCAACCACTACAACAACTGCTCCAACAACAACGACTGCCCCAACCACAACAACAACAACTGCCCCAACAACTACAACAACTTTCCCAACCACTACAACAACTACTCCAACAACAACAACTGCCCCAACCACTACAACAACTGTTCCAACAACAACAAATGCCCCAACAACAACAACAAAAACAACTGCCCCAACAACAACAACAACAACTGCCCCAACCACAACAACAACAACAACTGCTCCAACAACAACAACAACTGCCCCAACCACTACAACAATTTCTACAACAACAACAACAACAGATGCCCCAATGACAGATGCTCCAACTACAACAACAACTGCTCCAACAACAACAACGACAAATGCTGCAATGACAACGACCACAAATGCTCCAACTACAAGAACAACCACAGTGGCTCAGACCACAACAACAACAGCACCCATAGTGGATGAAACAGTAGTAGCAGATACAGCAGCAACAGCAGCTGCTCCACAGCCCACAACTACAGCTTCCTCTGCAGTGGCCAACAAATCAAGTTTCCTGGTAGCCATAGCAGTTCTTACAGCTGTTCTATGTCATTAAAAAATAGACTGAGAGAAGTGAGGGATTATTTCTGTCCCAAGGGAACTTTCTATTTTATTAAGCTTTATTTATTTATCTAAAATTTAATATCTTTTTGAAGAGGTTAGAAAATCTAAATGTATTCATAGGTTTTTTTTGGTCATTTTCCATTTTTCTCTCTCAAGCACAAATTATTTAACAACAATGACAATATGCATATTCTGAAACAAGCATATATAAATAACTGACTGCTTTTTTTCGGCGTTGATACTTAATCCTTCTTGTCTTATTCAGTGAACGGATACAAGATGTGACTTTTTAATGTCTAATGTAATTGATAAGAATTAATATCCATATCAAAGAAATGTAGAGGGGAATACAGTTGTGCATGTTCAATGATTGGACTTTTAATTATGTTGTTTGGCTTTTGATGATAACAGACCATGCTGAGTACTACAGAATGTATTGCAAAGAATCAGAGTTTTCTTTGGGTTTTGTTTTTACCTGATAAATCATCATACCTAATGTGTTCTTCCTCTGAAAGTGTCTGGTATGCTTGGTTGAGAAACACATTTACATAATTTTAGTCCATCATTACAGATATAGATATGCTACTCTTGAAAGAAACAGTTTGACATTTGTAATAAATAAAATTAAATTAAATGGATTTCCGAATCAATTTTCTTTTCAAATTTGCAAAGGAGTTTAAAAAGCATAAAGGAAAACAAAAAAAGCAAGTGAAAATTACTACAACAATTAGATTATTATTTCTGTGAATATCTACATTATAATGTAGATAATAATAATAATGTAAAAGAGTCTTATGAAGGAAAGTGTGTATTCAGAGTTAATAAGCAGGATAAGCATGTCCGACACACATAATGTAAGAGAACGTATGGCAGTGCTGTTCCTGCATTGAAGAATGCTACTTCACTCAAAACGGTAAGTATCACCAGGAGAGGGTTAAAAGAGGGTCCCATAACAGTTGTAATGTTTTCAAAATGGACAGCGAAAAGATAGCATAAATTTTTTTCCCGTTCAATTCTGTGTACAAGTTCTATTGTGGCAAAAACTGCACGCTTTCACTTCATTGTACAACCATGTGTTGCAAGAGGACAAAGAAATTACCTTGTACCTTTTAATTTATATATCATAGTTTAAAGTTTCTTTACCCAGGACAAATATTAATTGAAAGGTTATGGATAAGTGATTGGACACACCTATAAGTATAACTAAACTGCTTTACTCTCCCTGGATGACACCACAAAGCAAACAGTCGAGGATATGGAACACCACAGCTTTCATCACTGCCAACATAATTCACAGCAAAGCTAATATGCAACCATTCCTGCGATATCATGTCAGTGTGTTTCATTTATTGTTGTATAGTCATTTATTACCACAACTTTAATGTTTATTTAATTCATTTTAAGTCTTTCAGGTGTATCTTGTAGATTTTTTCTTGGAAAAAACAAAGAACTGTTGTGTGTGTCTACATTCATATCTGAATCGTTACTGTTATGGTAAACTGTAAAATTAATTTTAGTGCACAAAATACAACTAATTTATTTACACTCACTGTGATTTTAATTTCGTAGTATGCATTTTTAAAAATAGCTTTAGGTATTTGGTTTTATGTACTGTTTGATATCAACAGCAGCAATGATGCAGTTAACGATGTTAACAATCACTATTGATGTACAAGTGATGAAATTAAACTCAACATTGGTAGCACAATGAAAACTACGTGATCTAGTCTGATTTATTAAACATTAAGCAGTCAAAAATAAGAGGAAAAAAGCAGAACTCCTCTTATTGGCAACTAATGGATGGTTTTCCGGGTGATACAGTTGACATAATGGAGAAAATAAAAATTTCTGTTAATCTTGTCTCTTTCTAAATAAACTATCATGTTTCAGCACAGGCTTTGGATGTTAACGTCCACTTAAAACCCAGCTAATGTGTCTCAAGAGGAAAAAAAATGAAACTTGTGTTGCACTAATGCTCTTTTTTTTTTCTAATTGTGTCACAGTAATAATGATTACTGAAGGTCTGGTTCGTGATCCTTTTGTTTGATGGTGAATTCTAATAATTATTGAAAACCGGGACAAAAGATTTATAGAGATAACAGATAAAGAAGGTAAAGTTTAGATATCAGTTTGATTAGCAGGTGTTCTGTGACATGTCTATGACAGGCTACTTGTCATAACAAAGGTATTTGGAAATTAAAATTGTGTGAAAAGTGACATATTAACCAAATGACACTTGATGACAATTCATGACACTTATTGACACTTAATGACATCATCAGCGTTCATAAAGACTCCTTAATGTTCATGACTGTCGTGTCAGGTTTATGCACACCTCTTCAAAAGAACGTTTGACCTGCTTGTATTGTTCTTCCCCAGGACACTGATTCACAGGTCACTTCACATTATCCAGAGAACTGAGATACCTGCAGCTCCAACTATCCCATAGTTCCTAGGATACTCTGATAAAATCACAAATATTGATCTCATGGTCGTGCTATGTATAGAATAGATATATATAATAGCTAGATATAAAACCAGGGGCCACTGAGGCTGTGAGGATACTTTTTTGTGGGAACTTTCAGTGTCTCTGTGAAATTTGTGGCATTTCACCCAGGGAATGTTGAGTAATTTCATTCTGAGGGCCGACACGCAAACTGTCATTCTAATCCTGAGAGTCAAGACAATGGAATCTAAAATTAGCTCTCGCGTGTGATTGTGTTTGTATTTCTTTTTGTGTCTAAATCCTGATCAGGTTTCGCCCCGCCTCTCTCAGCGCCTCCACCCAGAGGCCAGCTGCACCCTGACTGTCTCCATCAGTGGTGGAATAAGAATTCAGAAATACAAATACCACACTACAAATATACTCAAACAAAACCTAACTGGAATAAAGAATGTTTCCATGGCAGTAAATGTAGGTACAGTAATAGAGTACAGTTGCCCTGTAGCAGTAACTGTAGTTTAAGTAATGGAGTACAATAGTTGTAAAGCAGTAACTGCAGTAAAAGTAATTGAGTACAGTGGTTCTGGAGTAGTAACTGTAGTTAAAGTAATAGAGTACAGTGGTCATGAAGCTGTAACTGTAGTTACAGTAATAGAGTACAGTGGTCGTGAAGCAGTAACTGTAGTTACAGTAACAGAGTACAGTGGTCCTGTAGCAGTAACTAGTTGCTGTCAGCGTTTTTCTCTCTCTGAGCTCTGGATTTGTGTGTTTGTTTCCTGTTGCAGATGTTGCAGCTGCAGCTCGTCTGAACTCCTTTATATCCTGTTAGTTACTTTAGTTACTTTACTTTCATCTGATTGAGCATCTGATTGAGCCTGGCTGTCCTCTGAGAACCACGTATCTCCAAAAAGGTTTAATGAGCTCAGAAAAACAGAAGGACTGTTTTCAGCTTTGGGACATTTTGGCTTTTTACATTCTTCATGTATCTGAAGAAGGAGGAGAAGTTTCTCAGAACATGAAGGAAAAAATGTATCCTTCAGTTTATCACAAACCTTCAGTATAAACATGCAGATAAACATGGTTTCACTTGGACAGGAAGATAACTGTAATCTTAAAAGTAACTAATAACTTAGACTGCCTGGAGTCGGGGGTGAAAGCACCTGTAATACAGAGACATGAATGCACAATTTAGACACTTTAACCTCAGTACTTTTACAAAATACAGGACTTTAGCAAATGAACTTGTATAACATAATGTTATAGACTTATATAACAGGTTATATAACAGGACTGATTATCACGTAGACGCACCCAAGTTTTTAGCTAAAAAAATCAAAAACATAATATCTCAAAAGACAAACATGGACTTTGTGCAAAAACAGAAGAAAAAAAATCCAAATAAGCCACGAAACTGTTCTCATACTAAGAGCTGAACTCAGGCCAACCTTCCTGAAAACTAGTAATACCAGCTTAAACCACATGGGACCCGGACATTGAAAGCACCGCACCACTGTGACCCATCAGTAAAGTTTAGGTCAAATCATTGCAGCATGTTTGGCGTCATTCTTTTGCAAAACTTGAACAAAGTCATGAGAATTTTTAGGAATTGTACTTAAATTGGTGCTAAAATGTTGCACACAGCATTTTCAAGCACAGAACAAACAGATAACAGCATTTGAGCAGGAAAAGGTTTTGCCTTAATGATGAGATGCAAACACTGAACACTAAATTTTTTCTGTATCAAAATTTTCCATGATATCACTTTAAACTGTTTGCTCATAATGCTTTTTTTTAAGCAGAGACTTCAAGTCATGTGAGGGTTAATATGGAAGCCTTGAAACCAGTAATGCAAAAATAAAATGAATAATATTGCAAAGTTAGTCACAATAATAGAAATCCCTGGCAGCATGATAATCATGCTTATGATGAGACTTTCTGACCTTGAAACAGACAACAATTAAAGTACAATTCATTTTGACTTTAAGTATTTTAGACTCAACAAAACAGGCTAATGAGGTGATCACACCCTTAAAGCTGCTCCAGTAACCAATAATTAATCTTTTAGAACAAAATAATTGTACTTAACCCTAACTCAGTAACAAACCAGTTTGAAGGGTGTGCGGATGTTGAATGACAAATGTAATATAGATGTCACATTTTTTAACACACTGTCATGTGTCTTGCTTTGTTTAGTTATATAAGCTGACGCATTCTCACTGAAGAACACCACAAAGGTTACAGCAAGTGATACAGAGCAGGTGGAATAAGAGAACTTCACAATTTCTAATTTGACAAAAGGGGACAATTTAAGGCAAGCGAAATCTGTAAGTGTTTTATTTCTATCACATTAGTGTTTGTCTAATTTTCTTAAAATGAAAAGTTATTTATTACCACTAAGTTTATTGCAAATTGTTTTGCTGCATCTTGCGGATTGTTTACATGCATTGTCATACCGGTGTTATCACTGATCATTAAAATGTAAAATTTCAATCAGTGTAAAAAATTGTGTTTTAACACCCATCTTAAAGTCAGATTCCAAATACATTTTTCTATTATCAAACCCTGTCAAGTGAACCTAACAGAGAGGTTATTGTGTGCTTTCATGATCAATTGATGAAATATTGTCTAAAAGTTAAAATAGAGGAAGAAAACTAACTGATGGATCATCATCTTGAAAAAATTGTAGTGCCAGGGTCAGGCCTTGGGGTTTGGGTTTATTGATGATGTAGCTGTTTGTATGTTATAGAGCTTCTGAAAATCCCAGAAGGTGATTTTTTTTAATCTTGTGCACACAAGGTAAATAATAGAGAGCACATGCTAACAGCCAAGTATGTGAGCAGTATGCATTAAGGCATAACTGGCCTGTGCTTGAAGACTATGGAAAGTTGTGTTTATAGCTTTTAAGAGTCTCAAGTCTGACTGAAATGTTTATAGGCTAAACATGCCAGTATTAATTACATCATTTTGGTAGTAAATTTTCTGTGATTTTGAAACGTTCACTGGTTGAGGTTTTCTCCTAGTTTTACCAAAAGCGTTCCCTTACCAGAGCCTGTGAGTGTAAAGCTGGATAATGTTAAGTTTGAACTTAGTGGTGATTATAAAGCTCTCATTAATCACTCAGCAGGTTGACGGTCTCTCAGTCGACGAAAAGTACAGCAGAGCTGAGATGAAAAACGTTGGCGCTTGTTGCTATAACCTGGGATGTTTCTGATGTGACTTTGTATTGCACAGCCTATGTTTTAGTAAAGGCATGCAAAACGTTGAGAGAGTATCAGTTAAAAGTGTTTTGTATTGGTAAACAATAGGTTGCAACTTGGATGAAACTGTTGGGAATTACTACAGATAAAAGCTTGGTTATTTATCATTGCTTAATTACTAACAGTAATAAGTGTTATTACTTATTAATATTACTTAACAATTTCAGGGCACCACCTTGCAAACAGGGATCAATGACCAAACAAATATCAATCTCTAAGATTAAAGTAAAGCCTACGTTGTAAGTATTAAGCAAAATTTAATACTAAAAATAAAGAAGTTTTTCAGCAATTAATCAAGGTGAAGGGGTGAGATCGAGCACTGACTGTACAACCAGCAGTTATTACAACAATATGTGCAACAATAATCACTCAGTGGGCTCTTATTCAACACACGACTGTTTATTACAAAATATATTTCATTAGAAAATTCACACATAAACCTTAATAAACATCAATCTACAGCAATCTATAAAATAACACGTCATAAACAATTAAGTAACAGCAACACCAGACAGGCGTGCGCGTGTGTGTGTGAGAGAGGGAGGAAGAGTGGGGGGAGGAAGTGGGCAAGATGGCGGACGTGACTATGTCGTGTCACGTGTCAGTCACTGGAAGTGACGCGCTAAGTTTGAGCGAGACAATGGCTGCAGCTCTGCTTGCTCCACGTGTTCCTTTAAAGCACACGCAAGATGGCGCGGAGCGAAGCTGAACACACTGAATGCTCACAAAAGGGATGACTATGCCACACGGGTGATTGTGAGCTCTCCTAGCGATGCTAGTGATGTGTGCACTATGCAAAGCATCGTAGGTGTATGTGTATGTGTGTGTGTGTGTGTGGGTTAGTAAAAAGAGAGAGAGAGAGAAGCGGGTAGGCTGAGGAGTGGCTTGAGGAAACGTTCGTGGATGGTGCAATATTTGCTTAACTGTCTTTCAGGGGTCAGTAAATGAGCTAGTGCTCATCCACCATCCACTGATTGCTATGCAAGTTAGTAGGAAAAAATATTGCGGTCATACGCACGACACACAGTTAGCAGCACAATATTCATACAGAAAGATTAAACAAAGCAGCTTCTACCGGCAAACAGCTTACAGTCAACACAAGAAAATGGACTCGGCGGTTCTTAAAACAAACAACAAAAAACAGTTCAAACTTCATACTAATTAACTGTCTCTGCCCAGACAAAAGCTTTCTTAATTGATTTCGCTCGTTGCGACTAGCGTGCTTCCCGGCGTTTGCAGATCCGTCAATCCGGAGAACGTGCAGAGCGGCTGTAGCGTCCTACAATAGGATGAATTTGGCTGCCCTCGACGTGGCAGAAGAGTCGACTCTGATGAAGAAGTGGAGTCTCGGGGGGCTCGTCTTCTTCTGGAGAAAAAGATCTTTCTCCGTGTCTGCAGGTGAGGAGGGTTAGCTGGGTTGCTCGGCGTCCTCCAAGGATCCAAAAAGTGTCTAACAGAAAAACTTTCAACAATTCCTCACTCGTCCAGCAAGCTAAGAACTGCGGCCTAGGTCATAGTGGTTCAACGCTGATTTAAAGTTGCTCCCTTATGGTAACAGCGGTGTGAAGCCGGAGCTCCTTTCTCACACCTGCTCACACAGGGATTGCGGGAGGCAGCACAACGTGATGGCAATTAAGCCTTCAATTATGTCAGGGGGCTCCCGGCAGAATTCACCTGGGCAGGACTTTGTGTCAGCCAATGGGAGGTACGAGTTTGAATTTGAAAATAAACTCACCCCAGGGGCAATTTACCGGACCACCAAAACTTAGGCAGGCCGCTTTTGTTCTTCAGGTTTTGCTGGTTCATTTGGGTCTGTCTTTGTTTGAGACATGGGTGAGGCCCCAAAAAACAAAATATAACCTATATCCTAAGAACACAAACTTCCTCTTTCAATAAATATCTTGTATCCCATAACTATCTTGTGTGCACAAGCTAACTTTTGCGCACATAAAAACTATTATATTTCAGGATGTTGGGGGCTCAGAACTATTTAGATAAGTAATAAAAACTGAGATTAAATTAGGCTTGTTTTAAAAGAAGAACATTTATTTGTAATTTTTAGTTAGAATTGACCTTATTATAACTTTGGTTCCTTAAAATATAGACATTTTCGACAGCAACCATGAAGATTGGTGTCATCCTTCTTTTGTTTGTTGGTGAGTTTAAATGATTAATCAATTACTTGAGTTTCTTTAAATACAAATGTGGAAATGAATCAAAATTTCACACTGATTCATAACTTTTGGTGATAAACAGCTTCGTGCAAAGGAGACTCTCCAACCACAGCAACAACAAAAATCCCCACAGCTGAAGAAACAACAGCTAGACAAAATACAGAAGCCTCAACAGCAACATCTGCAATGGCGACAACTGGAACCTCATCAATGTCATTTGCACCAAGCACATCAACGGATGCTCAAACTATTATAACAGTTGCTACAGATACAACAGCAGATGCATCAGCATTAACAACTTCAAAAACAGCTGCACCGACAACTGTTAAATCAGCAGAAACAAAAACCACATCTGCTGAGCCGACAACATCAAAAACGGCTGCAACAACAACCACACCAGGCATTAAAACAACCGCGTCTGCCCCAACAACATCAACAACAGCTGCAACAACAACCACACCAGGCACAACAACAACCACATCTGCCCCAACAACATCAACAGCAGATGTACCAACAACCACGTCAAGGACAGCTGTAACAACAACTACAACAAGCACTCCAAAAACCACATCTGCCCCAACAACATCAAAAACAACTGGACTAACTACCATATCAACAACAGCTGCATCAACAACCACTTCTGCCCAGTCAACATCAACAACATCGGCCAAAACAACATCAACAGCAGCAGGAACAACAACTACAACAACAGACTCAACAACAAGAACATCTGCCCCATCAACATCAAAAACAGCTGCATTAACCACACCAGGCACAAAAAAAACAACATCTGCCCCAACAAAAACCACATCGGACCAAACAACATCAACAGCAGCTGCACCAACAACCACACAAGGCACAACAACCACATCGGCTCCAACAACATCAACAGCAGCTGCAACAACCACATCAGCCACTACAACAACTACATCTTCCCCAACAACATCGGCAGCTGTAACAACCACATCTGCCCCAACAACATCAACAGCAGCTGCAACAACAACCACACCAGGCACAACAACAACTACATCTGCCCCAACTACATCAACAAAGGCTGGAAAAACAACTACAACAGGCACGAAAATGACCACATCTGCCTCTACAACATCAACAGCAGCTGCAACAACCACACCAGGCACAACAACAACCACAATAGGCACAACAACAACCACATCTGCCCCAACAACATCAACAACTTCTGCCCCAACAACATCTAAAGCAGCTGTAACAACAACCGCACCAGGCACAACAACAACCACATCAGCCACTACAACAACCTCACCAGGCACAACAACAACCACACCAGGCACAACAACAACCACATCTGCCCCAACAACATCAACAGCAGCTGGAAAAACAACCACACCAGGCTCAACAACAACTACTTCTGCCCCAACTACATCAACAACAGCTGGAAAAACAACTACAACAGGCACAAAAATGACCACATCTGCCTCTACAACATCAACAGCAGCTGCAACAACCACATCAGGCACAACAACAACCACAACAGGCACAACAACAACCACATCAGCCACTACAACAACTAAATCTGCCCCAACGACATCAACTGCATCTGCAACAACCACATCTGCCCCAGCAACATCAACAGCAGCTGAACCAACAACCACATCAGGCACAACAACCACATCAGCCCCAACAACATCAACAACAGCTGCACCAACAACCACAATAGGCACAACAATAACTACATCTGCCCCAACAACATCAACAACAGCTGGAAAAACAACTACAACAGGCACGAAAATGACCACATCTGCCTCTACAATTTCAACAAGAGCTGCAACAACCACATCAGGCACAACAACAACCACATCTGCCCCAACAACATCAACAACTTCTGCCCCAACAACATCTACAGCAGCTGTAACAACAACCAAACCAGGCACAAAAACAACCACATCAGCCACTACATCAACTACATCTGCCCCAACGACATCAACTGCATCTGTAACAACCACATCTGCCCCAGATACATCAACAGCAGCTGCACCAACAACCACATCGGCCCCAAAAGCATCATCAGCAGCTGGAACAACAACCACACCAGACACAACAACAACGACACCAGACACAACAACAACCATATCAGCCACTACAAAAACTACATCTCCCCCAACGACATCAACTGCATCTGCAAAAACCACATCTGCCACAACAACATCAACAACAGCTGAACTAACAACCACACCAGGCACAAGAACAACAACATCGGCCCCAACAACATCAACAACAGCTGGAACAAAAACCACACCAGGCACAACAAAAACCACATCTGCCCCAACAACATCAACAACTTCTGCCCCAAAAGCATCAACAGCAGCTGGAACAACAACCACTCCAGACACAAAAACAACGACACCAGACACAACAACAACCATATCAGCCACTACAACAACTACATCTCCCCCAACGACATCAACTGCATCTGCAAAAACCACATCTGCCACAACAACATCAACAACAGCTGCACTAACAACCACACCAGGCACAACAACAACTACATCTGCCCCAAGAACATCAACAACAGCTGGAAAAACAACTACAAAAGGCACGAAAATGACCACATCTGCCTCTACAACATCAACAGCATCTTCAACAACCAAACAGGGTACAACAACAACCATTTCTGCCCCAACAACATCAATATCAGCTGTAATAACCACACCAGGCACAACAATAACCACATCTGCCCCAAAAACATCAACAGCAGATGGAACAACAACTATAACAGGCACGAAAATGACAACATCTGCCCCAGCAACATCAACAGCAGCTGTAATAACCACACCAGGCACAACAACAACCACATCGGCCCCAACAACATCGACAGTAGCTGCGATTACAACCACATCAGGCACTACAAGAACGACATCTGCCCCAACAACATCAACAACAGCTGGAAAAACAACTACAACAGGCACGAAAATGACCACATCTACCCCAACAACATCAACAGCAGCTGCAACAACCACATCAGGTTTTACAACAACCACATCTGCCCCAACAACATCAACAGCAGCTGAAACAACAACCACATCAGGCACAAGAACAACCACTTCAGCCACTACAAAAACTACATCTGCCTCAACGACATCAACTACATCTGCAAATAAGACCACACCAGGCACAACAACAACCACATCTGTCCCAAGAACATCAACAGCAGATGTACCAACAACCACGTCTAGGACAGCTTTAACAACAACTACAACAGGCACTACAAAACCCACATCTGCCCAAACAACAACAAAAACAACTGGAGCAACTACCATATCAACAACAGATGCACCAACAACAACACCAGGCAAAACAACAACCACATTTGCCCCAACAACATCGACAGCAACTTCAACAACCACACCGGGCACAACAACAACCACTTCTGTCCCAACAACAACCACATCAGTGGTAACAACCACACCAGGCACAACAACAATCACATCTGCCCCAACAACATCAACAACAGCTGGAACAACAACTACAACAGATAAGACAATAACCATATCTGCCTCAACAACATCAACAGCAGCTGCTACAACCACATCAGGCATTAAAACAACCACGTCAGCCACTACAACAACTGCATCTGCCCCAACAACATCAACTGAAGCTACAACAACTACATCTGCCCCAAAAACATTAACCACTTCTGCCCCAACCTCATCAACATCAGCTGCAACAAAGACTACAACAGGCACAAAAACAAGCACATCTGCCCCGACACCATCAACGTCAGCTTTAACAACCCAACCAAGTACGACAATGATCCCATCTGCCCCAACGACTTCAACTGCAGCTGCAAAAACTACATCAGCCACTACAACAACTACATCTGCCCCAACGACATCAACTGCATCTGCAACAACCACATCTGCCCCAGCAACATCAACAGCATCTGCACCAACAACAACATCAGGAGCAACAACCACATCGGGCCAAACAATATCAACAGCAGCTGTGATTACAACCACATCAGGCACTACAACAACTACATTTGCCCTAACAACATCAATGGCAGCTGCAAAAACCACATCTGCCGCAACAACATCAACAACTTCTGCCCCAACAACATCAACATCAGTTGTAACAACCACACCAGGAACAACGACCACTTCTGCCCCAACAACATCAAAAACAACTGGAGCAACTACCATATCAACAACAGTTGCACCAACAAGAACAGCAGGCACATCAACAATCACACCAGGCACAACAACTACCACATCGGCCCCAACAACATCAACAGCAGCTGTACGAACAACCACACCAAGCACAACAACCACATCGGAACCAACAGCATCAACAGCAGCTGCACCAACAACGACACCAAGCACAACAACCCCATCTGAACCAACAACATCAACAGCAGCTGTGATTACAACCCCATCAGGCACTACAAAAACTACATCTGCACCAACAACATCAACGGCAGATGGAACAACCACATCTGCCTCAACAACATCAACAGCAGCTGGAACAACAACAATAACCACAGGCACAACAACAACCACTTCTGCCTCAACCTCATCAGCTGCAGCTGTAACAACAACCACACCAGGAAAAACAACAACCACACCAGGCACAACAACAACCACATCAGCCACTACAACATCAACGACAGCTGCAATAACCACATCTGCCTCAACAACATCAACAGCAACTGCAACAACTACACCAGGCACAACAACAACTACCACATCTGACCCAACAACATCAACAACAGCTGGAAAAACAACAACACCAGGCACAACAACAACTACATCTGCCCCAACAACATCAACCACTTCTCCCCCAACAACATCAACAGCAGCTAGAACAACAACCACACCAGGGACAACAACAACCACACCAGGCACAACAACAACCACATCGGCCCCAACAACATCAAAAGCAGCTGCGATGACAACCACATCAGGAATTACAACAACTACATATTCCCCTTCAACATCAACGGCAGCTGCAACAACCACATCTACCACAACAACATCAACAACAGCTGGAACAACAACATCAATAGCAATTGGAACAACGACTACAACAGGCACAACAACAACCACTTCTGCCCCAGCAATATCAAAAACAACTGGAGCAACTTACATATCAGCAACAGTTGCACCAACAACCACACCAGGCACAACAACAACCACACCAGGCACAACAACAACCATATCGGCCCCAACTACACCAGCAGCAGCTGAACCAAAAACCACACAAGGCACAAAAACCACATCGGCCACAACAACATCAACAACAGCTAGAATAACAACTACAACAGACACGACAATTACCACATCTGCCTCAACAACATCAACAGCAGCTACAACAACCACATCAGGCATTACAAAAACCACATCTGCCCCAACAACATCAACAACTTCTGCCCCAACAACATCAAAAACAACTGAAGCAACTAACATATCAACAACAGTTGCACCAACAAGAAAACCAGGCACAACAACAACCACATCTGACCGAACAACATCAACAGCAACTTCAACAACCATACCAGGCACTACAACAACTACATCAACCCCAACAACATCATCGGCAGCTGCATCAACCACATATGAACCAACAACATCAACAACATCTGGAATAACAACTACAACAGGCACAACAATGACCACATCTGCCTCAACCTCATCAACAACCGCTGCAACAACGACTACAACAGGCACAACAACATCCACACCAGGCACAACAACAACCACACAAGGCACAACAACAACCACATCGGCCTCTACAACATCAACAGCAGCTGCACCAACAACCACACCAGGCACAACTACAACCACTTCAGCCCCAACAACATCACCAGAAGCTGCAACAACAACAACATCAGGCATTACAACATTCACATCTTCCCCTACAACATCAACAACTTCTGCCCCAACAACACCAACATCAGCTGTAACAACCACAAAAGGAACAGCAACAACCACATCAGGCACAACAACATCAACAACATCTGGAACAACAACCACACCAGGCACAACAACCAAATCTGCCCCAACGACATCAACAGCAGCTGCGATTACAACCACATCAGGCACTACAACAACAACATCTGCCCCAACAACATCAATGGCAGCTGCAACAACCACATCAGCCTCAACAACATCAACAACATCTGCCCAAAAAACATCAACAGCAGCTGGAACAACAACAATAACAGGCACAACAACAACAACTTCTGCCTCAATCTCATCAACAACAGCTGCAACAACAACTACAACAGGCACAACAACAACCACACCAGGCACTACAACAACCACATCTGCCCCAACAACATCAACAACAGCTGCAACAACCACACTAGGCACGACAACAACCACATCTGCCACAACAACATCAAAAACAACTGGAGCAACTACCATATCAACAACAGCTGCACCAACAACCACATCTTCCCCAACCTCATCAACAACAACTGTAACAACCACACCAGGCACAACAACAACCACATCTGCTTCAACAACATCAACAGCAGCTGCAATAACAACCACATCAGGTATGACAAGAACCTCAGCTGCCCCAACAACATCAACAACAGCTACAACAACCACATCGGCCCCAACACCATCAACAACTTCTGCCCCAACAACATCAACAGAAGCTGGAACAACAACCACACCAGGAACAAAAACAACCACATCTGCAATTTCAACATCAACAGCGGCTGCAACAACAATTACAACAGGCCCCACAACAACCACATCTGCCCCAACAACATCAATAACAGCTTCAACAACAACTACACCAGGCACAACAACAACCACTTCTGCCCCAACTTCATCAACATCAACAGCAACTACTACAACAGGCAGTACAACAACCACATCTGCCCCAACAACATCAACAACAGCTGCAACAACCACACCAGGCACAACAATAACCACATCTGCAAAATCAGCATCAACAGAAGGTGCACCAACAACCACACCAGGCACTACAACAACCACATCGGCCCCAACAACATCAACAGCAGGTCCAATAACAACCACATCAGGCACTACAACAACCACATCTGTCCCAACAACATCAACAGCAGCTGCAACGACTACAACAGGCAGAACAACAACCACTTCTGCCTCAACCTCATCAACAACAGCTGCAACAACCACACCAGGCACAACAACAACCACATCTGCCCCAACAACATCAACAGCAGCTGCAACAACCACACCAGGCATAACAACTACCACTTCAGCACCAATAACATCAACAGCAGCTGCAAGAACAACAATATCAGGTACCACAATAACCACATCTGTCCCAACAACATCAACAGCAGCTGCAACGACTACAACAGGCACAACAACAACGGCGTCTGCAATTTCAACATCAACAGCGGCTGCAACAACAATTACAACAGGCACCACAACAACCACATCTGCCCCAACAACATCAATAACAGCTTCACCAACAACCACATCATTCACAACAACAACCACATCCGCCCCAACCTCATCAACAACAGCTGCAACAACCACACCTGGCACAACAATATCAATAACTTCTGCCCCAACAACATCAACAGTAGCTGGAACAACAACCAAACCAGGCACAACAACAATCGCATTGGCCTCAACAACATCGATAACAGCTTCAACAACAACCACACCTGGCATCATAACAACCACATCTGCCCCAACAAGAACAACAGCATCTGGACCGGCAACCATTACAACAGCTGAGAAAATAACAACACCTGGTACTACAACAACCACATCTGCCCCAACAACATCAACAGCAGCTGCATCAAAAACTGTTACAACAGCTGAGCCAACAGCTACATCAGGCACTACAACAACACCATCAGACACTTCAAAAACCACGTCTGCTACACCAACAAAGTCAAAAACAGCTGCAGCCACAGCCACTTCATTCTCGACAAGAACCACCTCTGCCCCAACAACGACCGCATCAGGCACTACAACAACCACATCTGCCTCGACAACAGCTGCACCAACAACTGTTAAGAAAGCAGTGACAACAACCTCATCAGGCTCTACAAAAACCACATCTGCCCCAACAACTTCAACAGGAGCTGCACCAACAACTTTTACAAAAGCTGCCCCAGTTACAAGATCTTCTGCTCTGACAACATTAATAACAGCTGCGAAAACAAAAGTCACAACTGCAGCAACATCAACCACACCAGGCACAACAACAACCACATCGGCACAAAAAACATCAACAACATCTGCGCCGACAACCTTGTCAACAGCGGCAACAACAACCACCCCAGGCCAAACAACATCAACAAAAGCTACTCCAGTAACAAGAACTTCTGCTCTGACAACATTAATAACAGCTGCGAAAACAAAAGTGACAACTGCAGCAACATCAACTACAACAGGCACTACAAAAACCACATCGGCACAAAAAACATCAACAACACCTGTGCCGACAACCTTGTCAACAGCGGCAACAACAACCACCCCAGGCCAAACAACATCAACAAAAGCTGCTCCAGTAACAAGAACTTCTGCTCTTACAACATTAATAACAGCTGCGAAAACAAAAGTCACAACTGCAGCAACATCAACCACACCAGGCACTACAAAAACCACATCGGCACAAAAAACATCAACAACCCCTGTGCCGACAGCCTTGTCAACAGCAGCAACAGCAACCACCCTAGTCCCAACAACAACAACGACAGGTGCCCCAGTAACAAGACCTTCTGCTCTGACAACCATAATAACAGCTGCGAAAACAAAAGTCACAACTGCAGCAACATCAACCACACCAGGCACTACCATAACCACATCGGCACCAACAACAGCAACAACAACTGCCCCAACAACAATAACAACTGTTGTTCCAACTGCAGTTTCATCAGAAGCAAGAACAACTACTCTCGGAACTACAACAACCACATCTTCCCCAACAACATCAACAACACCAATAACAGTGAGAACACAAGCAATAACAACCACTGCAGGTCCAACAACAGCACCAAAATCTGCCTCAACGACAGTAACAGCAGCAACAACTACTACATCTACACAAACAACTTCAGCAACACCTGTGCCAACAACTCTTACAACTGAAGCAACAACAACCACTCCAAGCACTACAACAACAACAACAGCTGCCCCAATTACAGGACCTTCTACTCTGACGACCATAATAACAGGTGGGCAAGCAAAAGTCACAACTGCAGCAACGACAACCACACCAAGCACTTCAAGAACCACATCGGTGCCAACAACATCAACAACAGCTACGCAAACAAGAGTAACAGCTGCAACAACAACCAGTCTAGGCACTTCAAAGGCCACATCTGCTCTATCAACACCAACAACAGCTGTGCCAACCACTGTCACAATGGAGGGAACAACAACCATACCAGTTTCCAGAACAACCACATCTGTGTCAACAACAACAACAACTGCACAATCAACAGTCACAACTGCAGCAACATCAACCACACCAGGCACTACGATAACCACATCGGCACCAACAACAGCAACAACAGCTGCCCCAACACCGATAACAACTGTTGTTCCAACTGCAGTTTCATCAGAAGCAAGAACAACTACTCTCGGAACTACAACAACCACGTCTTCCCCAACAACATCAACAACACCAACAACAGTGAGAACACAAGCCACAACAACCACTGGAAGCCTAACAACATCAACAACTGCTGCCCCAACAACAGTGACAACAGCAGGAACACCGACTACATCTTCACCGACAACTTCAACAATGGCTGTGCCAGCAACAGCCAAAACAGAAGCAACAACAACAACTTTAGGCACTACAACGGGCTCTTCTGCTGTACCAACTTTAACAACAGCTGTGACAACAGCAGTAACAACAGCTGAAACAACCACCACATCTGGCCCAACAAAGGTGAAAACAGAAGCAACAACAGCAACATCTTCACCAACATCTTCAACAATGGCTGTGCCAACAACTGTCACAACTGAAGCAACAACAACCACTCCAAGCACTACAACTACCAAATCTGCCACACCAGCAGTGGCAACAGCTGTGCAAACAACAGTGACAAAGGAAGCATCACCAACCACTGCAGTGTCGAAAGGTACTTCTGCTCCAACGGCATCAACAACAGCTGTGTCAACAACAGCCAAAACAGAACCAACAACAACAACTCTAGCCACTACAAGGAGAACTTCTGCTCTACCAACTTTAACATCAGCTGTGACAACAGCAGTAACAACGGCAGGAACAACCACCACATCTGGCCCAACAAGTAGAACTTCTGCTACACCAACATCAACAACTGCTGCACCAACAAAAGTGACAACAGAAGCAACAACAACAACATCTTCATCATCAACTTCAACAACAGCTGTGTCAACAACAGTCACAACGGCCTCAACAACGGCCCCGCCTGGCACTAAATCTACCACATCTACCCCAACAGCAACCACACCTGTGCCAACAACACCAACAACTACTACACCAGCGACAGTCACAACAGAAGCTACAACAATCATTCCAGGCCAAACTACATCAACAGCTGTGCCAACAACACAATCAACAACAATCACAGAACCTACAACATCAACAACTGCTGCTCTATCAACAACAGGTGCAACAGACCTATCAGGCACAGAAACATCCACAGTTGGCCAAGAAGCAAGTACAACAACACTGGGACCAATCGTGGAGGAAACAGTTGCAGCAGAAACAGCAGCTACAGCAGCTGCTCCACAGCCAACAACCACTGTCTCCTCTGCAGTGTCAAACAAATCTAGTTTCCTTTTGGCCATAGCAGTTCTCACAGCACTTTTATGTCATTATTAACTTGTTTAAATAAAGGGGTTAAGTGATTTTAATGTTAGACAATGTATTTACAGTAAAGATTATATTTCTGTTGAAAAAGGATTGTGATATTTATTCTACATATATGTGATAAATCTACTTTTGTTTTTGGTGGGAATATTTAATTGTAACCTGTTCTCATTGTAAGGTGCTTTATGTTTTGCCATTTTTCAGAATTGATACACTTAGCAACACTGGCTCTCTATACACTACTTCTACTTAAAAAAGAAATAACAAAGAAAAAAACCTTCTGAGCTCCCTTAATTACAGTCTTGCTTAAAATAAAATCAACACAACACCAGTTAATAACCATTAATTATTATGTAATATAATCAATAAAATGTGAGCTATATTATTTGTCTGTACTACTTAATGGAAATGTCATTTAATGTCTGCAGTGATTGACCATGGCAATGTTTAATATTTAACAATCAAAAGTAATAGATAAAAAATTAAACCAAAAATAAAAAATCACAGCAGCTCAGTGTCTGGTTGTCTTCTCTTTGATACACTGTATGTGTCTGCTGTGTTCAATATCAAACATAGCTACTGTTCCACAGGAAGTTGCATCTGCTGACTGACTTCATGATGGTTTTTGTCGATTAATGTTGTCATAAGCCCACATTGTATCAATATATTCCTACTGTTAGATTTACTAAATTTTTATTTTCAGCAAGGTAAAAACTTATAATAAGTCTTTCACAGGAAATGAGGTTGACTTATATCATAATTGTCACCGGGTAATGCAAAGATAAAGCAATTTTGAACACTTTTGATCATTTCTCTGAAACTACTGCACTTGCAAACACAAATATCACATGTACAGGTTTTATACATAATTTTCATGGATATTTTGATTTGTTGTTTCTTAAGTAACGATGCTGTATGGATGATGAAGGAAACTCCGCTGACACCGGCTTGATTGCATAAAAACAAGTTCATTACAAAGAAGTCCAGTGTCGATCAGGAATCCTAGTTCGCCTGAGAGAAGATTCTGAGCCATAATGAATCTCCTCCCGTACATCTCAAACCCCTCACTTATATAGGATTTACATAGCTTTCATCTTACACAAAGAATTCAACTCCACTTACTGACCAAAAATGATTAACCACTGACCAATACCTGAACCATATCTTAAAAGGGTCTCAGGTCAAGAAGTGACCCCAGTGTTATCAACTCATCTAACCGTTTAGGTTAAAACATCTGTCCAAACATAACTAAATAAGACTACAGTGTAAGACACCACAGATTCAACAGGAAAAAGATAGACTCAAACTTTCAACACGAAGTCAAGTGTCTTTACCATTGTATTCTGCACGATTCATTGAAACAAAAAGATAAATGGACACATCAGATGGTTTTGTCTCACAGAACAATCTGGGAAGTCGTCCACTGAAACTGTTTGAACAAGGACAGGTGCCTTCACAAAACAGGCAGTGGGAGAGTTGGACCTGCAGAGCCGGTGTGTAAATCAAACTGTCAAAGCCTTCAGTGTCATTATTTGCTCTTTCAGTGAAGAAATACTCTCCGGCTCTGACAGCTCATGTTATAGCAGGATCTGGGTCAGTGCCTCTCAAATAGTGGGGCTGGGGGGTTGTGTGACCCCGGGGAACATGCACGGTGAAACTACCGTTTGCTTTTTTATTGCCATACCAGAATAAAGTGTAATTACACATCTGCTACAGTAGGTGGCAGTGGCACTTTCATGCTGCTGTGTATGCCGATCCCAAGTAAACATTGAGCAGGAGCTGTGAGTTGCAGTATCATGCTTCAAACGCAGCTTCGAAAAGTTGTGCTGATTGTAGCCATTTATCCTGACTTCATCATTTTGATAAAAAAAAAAAAAAAATCAGCACAATTTGTTTTATTCATTTTTGTTTTGTAGGTTAAAGTGTTTTTTATATGTTGTGCTCTTGAGGTGATGGTGCTGATCAATTTTATTTATGATTATTTATTAATTTTATTTTATTTAAGTTTATTTTTCAGTATCAAATGGCTCAATTAGTTTGTTGAAAAATGTTTATAGTTTACATAAGAATTTCATTTTGTTGAATTGAAGGCCAATTGATGCACTTTAAATCTTTTCTGGTTCAGACTAGAAAAAAGGTTAAAGTTATTCTTTGTTGTAAGTGGATCTATATTTCTTTCTTTTTTCTTTTTTTTGGGGTTTTTTCCTTAATGTTAATAAGGATACAATGTTATGCGGAGGTGCACTTGTAATAATTTTATAGACAAATTGTTATGGTCTGAACAAAGGATCAAGGACCCAAGTGCAGAATTGTTGTAATGAAAGTTTATTCAAACACAAAGAAATAACAAAAGGCGCCTTGCGGGATAATAGAAAACAAATCAAACACAAAATCACCACAAAGGGGAAAAATCCTACTATGAAAAAACAACACAAAAATGCCACGAGGGGGTAAAACTACTAAAAATATTTTAAACAGAAAGTGTCCAGGAGCAAACTCACTAGATGCATTTGATGCGAAATAAGAATGCACTGTGACCGTATGCACAGAAAACAAGAGACAGAGAGATCTACTCGAGAGCAGGAAGCACATAAGAGACAAGTCACTCTGGCGAATCGTCCAACAGGGAAATGTTTGGAGCCGGCTTAAGAAAGCCAGCTGATTGCCGATCACCTTCAGGTGAGGCTGATTGAGACCTGCTCCCGAGCAGCTCGGCCCCGCCTTCCTGCACCGCACTGAGGAAGGGAGAGAGATAAGTTACAAACATAACTAAATCAGAACGAAAAAACATAACCATAACACAAATGATACTATTGATAGTCGTGGCAGAGGGTGGGGGGCGCAAAATGTTTTCTTCTTCCTAGGGGGGGCTTAACAGAAAACAATTGAGAAGCACTGATCTAGGTCAAACTGTTAAGGAGCCACTGTAGTTCTTTTAAGACAAACTCTCTCTAGTTGTCACACCTAAACTTGTCCATACCTGCAGGTTTTCTTAATCATAGGACACGAGCTTAACCGACAGCTTGAAGCCTGACAAGACAGATGACAGCTGCCCTGCAAACTAAGGAGCCCAATGAGGGAGAACAGACCAGGAAAAAGTAATGAGAATAAAACATGACTTAAATAAATACACCTCAACTTTGGTTTAAGGTGGCAGGAATCTGTCATCTGTCTTTGTTTGGAGTTACAAAACAGAGTTGCAACTTGGGAAATGGATTTAAAAAACAAACAACAAACAAAAAAACCCTTTTAAATCAGATGTTGCATTTTAGATCCAGATGTTTGAAGGAAGCTTTGATGGCTCTGACAGAATTTCCAGTGCTGCCTGTAAATGTCATTTCACAACCTTCCAGTTATTTATACATCACAGGAACAGATTATTTGTTCTCTTAAAAAAATTAAAATAACATGGGAGGTGCAGTCTGAGGTAAGACTAGGATGGGCTCGAACAAAACCTTGACCCAACCCAAACCCTGAACAGGATCGACTGGTCTGGAAATAATGGACTAACGAAGGAATGCTCTCTAAACACGTCAACTACTTAGTCACTCATTGTTCTGTTATGTGAGACGAACGAGTCATCACTGCATTCTGAGTGTATTTGGACCAAACCAACTGAGCCCTTGACTGCTCGAGTCTCCATGGTATTTAAATCATATTCAACTAAGTTTCTATGAGTCTTTAATGCAAATTTTATTTTTACTCAAGAAATCCAGTGTGGAAAAGATCAAGGATATAAAAAAACAAGGATATTTTTTTGTTTTATGACAAGAATTATTATGAATCCTTTCAGGTTTTCAGCCTTTGGCTCATTTCACTAGATATACAGTATGCATAAACTACACAGCAAACGTGTGTATATATATTCACTGTATCTGTATGTACATATATGTGTATCCCAAAAAAATTCAAATCAGAATCAGCTTTGGACCAGTGCGTTAATGAAAATAATGTGATTCTGGTTTCAAGTTACATGAACAATTTACAAGGAGAAAAGGATTTGGATGAAACGCAGACAGATCAGAAAAACACAGAACCGTCCGATACTGTCACATTAAAAATGACCCTGACTGAGAAACAAACCCATTGATTTGGAAAAAAATGTAGTCACTAATTTTTTTATTTTTTTCAATATGCTGAATTGTTTTCTCACCCAAACCTAACAAATGACATGTAAAGATAACAGCCATTGTATTTTTACTGTAGGCTTAAATTAACATGTGCAAAATGTGATTAATAATTCACTACTGATTTACGGCTCCCATAGTTAGTATCAATACCTTTGAAGTGATGTCAATACCAAATTTTTCCCACTTCATCGGATACCCACCATATGAAACACATTATGTGCTTTGCCAGGACACTCATTCCCATTGATTCCTGAAACAATCCGTTCATTTCATGCTCTCATTGTTGTACATTAGCCATGTTTTTCAAGCAGTCACACAAAAAAAGGCGATTGGTTGAAACCATAGTCTTTTTTAGGATGTTTTGGGGAAAAAGGGATCAGTTTCAGTCTCTGTTATGTTCATGCACTTTACAACCAGGAACACAGCAGCATGGAACTTTTGATAGAAGGATTTTAGCTTCCAACACTGAGTGTGACATCAGAGAAAAATGGCTGCCACGCCAATCCTTAACCCCACAGAAAGTATGTCAGGCCTTGTACACAATTTGACATACTTGCCAAACTCTGTCATATCCCATGAACTCATCACTTGTTCACCTTCAGATTTGACTCATCCTGTCTTAAAACAGTCTTGAAAAGAGGCAAAATGAAATCTTTTATCCTAAATCAAGTCCGTGAAAAGCTAAACAGGAAGTTTGTTGGCAGAAGTCTCAGGTGCACATGCTCAGTGGTTCCCACAACATGAAAGCTATGAGGAGTCATTTTGTGTCTGGAATATCAAGAGTTTTGCCTTCATGCTAAACTTTCATAGGAATAAAAAGACCTGTCTTTAATTCTGTATCCTGTTCTCCTTTATAGATCCACGGCCTATTCAGCCTGGAGAAGAAGTTTGAACAGTGATCATGAAGATTAGTAGTTTTGATAAGAACTGGAATTTTGATAAAGTGACAAATAGTGAAAAAGTAAAGCAGATAAGCAAACTCATCCGCTCACAAAGGCCTCAAGAAGTGACTGAAGGCTCTGGAAAATATAAAGTAGATGTACTTTGTGTTCTGTTAGGTTTCACTGGCCACGCTAATAAATCCTCAATCTCAAAGCTTTTACAGATCAATATTCTAATTAAATTTGAGGGATAAAATGTAATCATGTATTCAGAGTTATTTCAGAAATTTACACGCTTTTCCACCAGGCAGGGAAGTTAAAAATATCCTCCTCTTGTCACTTCCATCTTTTATGATCAGCCAGTTACTTTAAATATCACAATAACATGATCAACTAGTAACAAGGGAAGAATTTTAAAGCTGATTAACTCAAAGTCACTCAAATAAAATGTGTAAAGCATCATTACAGCAGACGTCAGACTGAAGTATGATGTTTTTTTATGATGACTGCTTCAGACGTGGTGACTATGTTGTTTACATCAGTGCAACAAAGGCAGAGAGATGCAGTAATTAAGATGTTATGTACACACCCTGAATATGACGGGAGTCGGCAACACTTCCAGTCTACCTGCCTCTGTGCCTTTGTCCCAAAACTGAGGTCACCTGTCAGGATTTTTGCTTATAAAAAGAGGGGCTGGAATCAGACATCAGAACTTCCCTCAGCGCAGAAGAAGACATTCGCATAGAGAACAAAAACCTGTGAGTATATTATTTTTTTAAAAGAGATAATTTTTTTGGACATTTAAAGAAATTAGAAATGATAAAAGTTTATATTTGTATCTTATCTTTAACTATTTGTATGGGTATGTTTAAAGCAGATAATCCTGCTTTTAATATACTTACACATTACTGGCCAGTTAGCCAATATCACTAATGAGTTTTTATGTAGCACTTACAGTTAATATTTTCTAGAAAGTCCCTTGGACAACATTGTCTGTATAAAAAGTGCAAACAAACTTTACCATAATACTATTGCCATCACAGTACACACCTTTTAAGTAAGCTTGAACTTGTTTCAACTTGTGTTTCCCATTTATTTGTGAAGTTTATCCATTTAACAGTTTATTATCAGCTTGTATTCAGAGTTATCAAAGTATTGTAAAGCCTTTCAGGTGCTGTTGGTATATTTTGTGAGAATATTTGCATAACTTAGCCAAAGAAGAGAATTACTGTTGTCATTGGTCAATCATCCCTCGCATGTTAACTCGCAGAGCGCAACAAAAAGTAATAACAGGGGTAGTTCAGGTTTTATGAAATGAGGTTGTGTGAGGTACTTCTCAATTGTCAGTATATAATCTACAGTACAACACAATTTGACCACGTAAGTATTATTTCATGATGTAGCTGAAAGTCACTTTGAGAAACTGAAGACACCATTTTTAGTTTTTTATTCAACTAATTAAATTCCAACTTTTATTGTAAAGGTACAAAGGAAAACAATCTGCAACTGCGTCACCATGATTGCAAGGATTTGTGTCATCCTTCTCCTGCTTGTTGGTAAGAAAAAGTTTCATTCTAGAAAAAGGATGAATTAATTTTAATACATAGCCAACATGTGAAACTGATCCTAGATTTTCGGGTCAATACAGCAGCAGCAACAACATCCACAGCAGAAGAAGCAACAACAACAGCTGAAGCAACAACATCCACAGCCCCAGCAACTACAAAAACAGCTGCAACAACAACAACAGCTGCAGCAACAACATCCACAGCCCCAGCGACTACAACAACAGCTGCAACAACAACAACAGCTGCAGCAACAACATCCACAGCCCCAGCGACTACAACAACAGCTGCAACAACAA
>JAQMCX010017099.1:0-36621 GCA_029814765.1 Acanthurus leucopareius | reverse complement strand
TATCTATCTATCTATCTATCTATCTATCTATCTATCTATCTATCTATCTATCTATCTATCTATCTATCTATTTCAAAATTCAAAAAACACTACAACACTTTAAACTCACACACACTGCTGCTCTTAATCTTTGTCTTCTGGTTCATGTCCACTGGAAGCACCACTACTTGTGCTGATTCTAGACTATAAACTAATTGAGCTAACTGAACGCATTTACTCCCTGTGACTACCCTACTTCAGAATAACAGCCAAGTCACTTTTGCCAGTACTATTTTTTTAATGTGAAGCTTCAGCTGCAGGAAATATTCAGTTTGCATTAGCAGTAACTTAACACTGTGCTCTATGGATAATGAGTGTTTTTTTCATGTAGAAAGCCAGTTCACTGGGGATTACTGGTGGAGTGATTAGTTTATTAGCCAGGAGGGGAAAAAACAATGCAATGAAGATTATTACATTTTCCTTACACTCTTTCACAAACTGGTCATGGGTCTGGATATAACCATCACTTGGTCTATGCCACGGTCCACCATTTGGTGATGCCTCTAACCCCCAAAGTGGGAAGTGGGAGGGACTGTGTCACCCACCACTGCTGAAATCCACCTGCATTTGGTGAGTTGCCGGGTGTTAAGGTCAAGCTCTGGTCATCTGAGAGATGACTACTACTCTGCCTATAGAAACTACAAGGGCAGGGTGGCTCTTGTCCAGGGTGGGTACAGTTTACTCAGTGGGTGGACCCCCAGTGCTCTCCCATGCTGCCTGGATTGGTTTTCCTACTGGTTTTACCTTGTGTTTTGTACGTGGTTGTCTCTGGAGCATGTGGTTGTGGGTTTCAAGGGCTATGGGGGGCTGTTGGGTCTCCAGTGGCTTGGAGCTTGGCCTGCTTGCCCCTTGGAGCTAGAGGGTGTTGTTGCGACCCCCCACATTAACTACCTACCACAAAAATCCTTCATTCACACACACACACACACACACACGCACACACACACACAAAGTACACACACACACAAAGTACACAACTGATACGCAATCACACACTGCACAATGATCACAAATGAAAATGTCATCATTGTTATAGTTATTTTGGAATAGTACTCTTAGTTTTGTCTACCATTGTGAATGTAAATCCTTGTATTTTTGATTATGTTTTTTTTCACACTGCCAAAGTTAATGTTACTCTAAAGTCTGCTTTTATTGCTGTTGTTGTTCTTGTTGTTCATGTTCTTCCCTCCCTTTGTCTTTCCTGTCTTTCTCTTTTCTCTCTTTCTATCCACTCTTGAACCTTGCTGGTGGCCTTCCTAATAAATATAAAGGCTGCAACAGGAGCAGTACATCAGACTACAAATCTGTTTTGGCACCACAAGGCACCCAGTCCTTTTACACTGCATGCCTAAACTGATAAACAGGACAGGTTGAAAAAAACAAAAACAAAAACATAACATAATATATATTATTATAATATATGATAATATATAATAATAATAATAATAATAATAATAATAATAATAATAATAATAATAATAATAATATATATGGGTGCTGTTTATCTTATTTTAGTCTTAACCTCCACTTAAAATACCACAGAAAAGACAAAAAAGGGGAATGCCCACTGACATATGGTTTGTTGTCTGTATTAGGCAACTTAGAGCCTACTTAGTTTAGAATAAAGATCTGATCTTAAAAAAAAAGGAAATACTGACTGCTCCTATGGGACAGTTAATTTTAAAGTGGTTAATATTCCTACAGGGTTAGAGAATATTAGATTATTAATAAGAACATATTATAACAATTTAAAGCTTCTCTAAAATTTTGTGTTATTTTTCTCAACTCCTTTTTTCAGGACAGAGTGGTGGAATTTCCACACCTGTTGAGAAACTAAGCACCGGCATTGAAGGAAAAAGAAAGAGGCTTCTGTAACTTATGTGCTCATTAGTGCCTGCTGGGCAAAATGAGTACAAATAGACCGAAACGGAATATCATCAAGAAAAAATATGTAAGTGAAACTTCTGTCCTCTCTATTGTTTATACACTGGTTTTAAGAGGTGCGCACCACTTCAACTTTCTCAGATTTATTATTTGTAGAATAGAACCACAGTTGTTAAAATCTTAGCAAATATGGAAATAAAATTCTTAACTAAAGCATAATAAGAAAAAAGTAAATTGCACAATTTAATGCTTTCAAATCAGTATTTAGAAAAAGCATCTCTGACAGCATTTTACTCAGTATCAGCTTAAGATGTGGAGGCTGAGATTTCCCATCTCTCTTTGCAAAACTGCTCAAGTTGCACAGAGACCATATGATTGCTCAAAGCATCCAGGACCATAAGCATGAAGGATAAATACACATCAGAACCATGCCACAAAAACAATTAGAGAAGTAGTTGTATGATGAGTTTCAGAGGCCAGTAAATGATCTCTAAAGCACTTGGTTTGATGCTTTCAATTTATCATCAGCACTTCTCATCTAGGTTAGTGTAAACTTGCAGGGAGTGAGCAGTCAGAGCCAAGACAGCTAATCTTAACACTGTAGATACAATTCCCTTTATTTTTTTCTTTATTTATTAATTTAGAAACATAGTATAGTATTATGATGTGCTTGATGAAATTTGCATAATTCAAAGAAAAATAGCCAGTAGTCAGTAGTGTTAGCAAAACTGATGGTGTTTGTGTCTATAACTCTGCAGGACATCAGTGATGGGATGCCATGGTGTGAAGAACGTTTGGTCCGCAAAGTTCTTTTCCTGTCCCTCAGGGAATTCAGAGACATGCATCGTACAACACACAAACACTCTCACAGACACACTCGCACACACAAATGCACATCAAAAAATGCACTTTTCCATGCTACTCAAAAGAAACAGACACTAGCTAACACACAAATTCAGAGAAGAAAACACACCAGACAGAGCGTGCACACACAACAAAAAGTCACTCATAGACCACAAAATAAGCATAAACAGAAAAACACACATGTTGCACAAAACATAATTTTTTCAAAACACCTATGCTCTCAGGAACACAGCAACAAAGGGCAAAAAACTAACTTGTCTCAGGACTCAAACACACCAAAAAATAAATTTACCCACACATTACAGAACATGCCAACACAATCTAAAATGCATACAGGTAAAAATATTCACACAAGCCCACAAGAAAAAACATGTACTTTTCAAAATGTGTCAACTAGGACACTACGCTCACAATCAACACAAAACACACTATCACTGCTTAACTCAAAATACATAGAAACTGCAAAACACGGACATAGGATACCCCACAAACACTCAGCAAAAAACACCTGCACACCTAGAAACACACAGTCACTGCTGAGCACTCCCATTTTGGCCAGATCACTGAGGTCACATACTCCCGCGAACATTAGAGGTCAGTACCATCAATTCTCCTATTCTTTTTTGTCTTAGTCACAATTGTGATTCTGTGATAATAATAAAATGGTATTGCTGCCATTGTGGAAGTTTTTTCAAAGATAATTCCATTTCATTATCAGTCTCATTTTCACAGTTTTGTCCATCAGTTATCGTAGATTTGTTGTCACACCTGTCATATAAAACATCTTATATAACTAATTAACATTGTTTTGAAATGAGATCATATATAATTACTTTTTTTGGTTCTTATTTATGACATAGTATGTGCAGTTAAATTAACAAGTACTAAAAACGTTTCATGTGATGAACTAAGGTTATGACTGTTCTTTTAAGGCTCCATGGTTGATGGCATCAGCCGGTGTCAGGCCCTCCTGTCAGCTAGTTCAAGCTGGAGCTGGTCCTTAAGGACACACACTCGACAGTGCTGCCCTGCTAGCATCCAACATGACAAGGATGATCCTGTCAGCAAGAGGTCTGCTGCTGTACTATAGGTTTTTACATGTTGGTTTGCATGTTTATTCCTATGTGCATAACTTGCCGATAAACAGTTACAGACAAAGTGTACTGTACCTACCAGGTGGCACCATGCTACCATCCCCACACTGGTATTTGGACTGCTGTACTTGACTTCAAAGATAATGTATTTTAAGTAATTCCTTCAATTTTATCACAGTTTGGTTATCACACGGGGCTCAATCTTACCAGTATGCCAGTATCCACAAGTTTTCAGTGAAGTGCACTATTACACTTTTTGGTACTCACTGACCACAGCAGCTTCGTAATAATAGGTAGTTTGTATAGATATCATTGCATCAGTTACTGCAGCATAATATCCTGGTTATTTGACACCTGAACATGGAATTTGTAGTACAGTTAGGATCAGAAATCAGGCCGGATTAATCAAATGTTTTCTCCTATGTTCTGTTTGACTGAAGATAAACAGATATTGGTTAGTCAGTAAGACAGTGTTCGTGTTTGTGTGTGTGTGTGTGTGTGTGTGTGTGTGTGTGTGTGTGTGTGTGTGTGTATGTGTGTGTGTGCGTGTATTTGTTTGTGATTTCATGCATGTTTGCACAGACCAAAGCTGCAAGCACAGAGGAAATTTGCTCAGTCCCCTCCAACCTCTCCAGGGCCACCAGTTTTGATAACATCTGCACAAAGTAACCACACCCATAACCTGGCTGTTGTGACCTGTCTGACCAAACGTCGACCCAAGACCGAGGACTTTTTATCTTTTCTCTGTTTGAGAGGTAAGCTAACAAGCATAAAGGCTGCTTATACACAGTAGGTAGTGGTCTGAACTAAGCTTTCCCAGGGTTGGTTGAGACATAGTGCCAAGAGCTCAGCTCCACTTTATCATATAACATAGTACATTGTAAGCCAGAACTGTTCATTTAAGCACACTCATACTTTTTAAAATGCTGTTTTAAAAGGAAAATAGTTTTCATTCAAGAGCAGTGGTATCATTTCCTTACCAACCTACCTGAAACACTGTATTACATGTTACTGGCCTGCAGTGGACTTTTTCCACCACATGTGCTGGTGGAAAAAGCAAGCAAATTCTTTGCTTTGTGTTTGGTTGCTTATAAGTAGAAAGTACTGCAAATATTTTTTACTTTTACCTACTCGAACATTTTCCAGTGATGCTTATAGCCTTCATATCCACATAGATGGCACTTTCTGTTGACCCATTATTGTAACTGCATTTGAACAGTATTTGCTTCACAGTAGAATCATCTTTCTCTTAAAGCTTCATTACCATACTGTTTCATAATACCTAATTATAAATAATAACAGAAATACAGTCATAAAGTTTGTGAGAACTACGCAAAACACTGACAGCATGCTAGCAAAAGCTATTATATACCAGCTGACTTTTATTAATAATGTATAAAAACAAATCCGTAAGTCCACTCTCTAAATGCATTAGCAGTTAATGTTTTTTGTTGCTCCTTCTACATGCAGACATTCAGAAGTTATTTTTCCATTTCTTTGGGACCTTAACTTTACTCACTAAGTTATCCCTTCAAGAAGTGGTTCTTTCTGATCTCAATCAAGAACAAAGCTCTATGTAAGACTGATAGCCGCTAGACATGGGAGCAATAATTTGTCTCTTGTGTATGTAGGCAGAGGTAGCATTTTACAGCTACTGTCGCAGACAGCAATGACAGCAATACATATAATTTATTATTGATACATACTGTAATTATTACTAATTGAAAATGTTACATTCCACTTTAAATTCAAACCTGGTTGTGAATTGAAATTTACTGTCATCACTGAGGAGTAAACATCATCTGGCAGCAGCTTAACTTTTCTCTGGCTTACAACAGGGAAAAAGATCAGAGGTAAAGAAACAAGGAGAATTTTGTGGTGACTACACCTCTCTATCAAAATTGACTTCCCCATGATACTAAGTTATACATAGGTTTTATACTATCAGTGGTTATAACATTACATTTCCCTGGTTTCAGCGGAACAAAATAACAGTCTCAAAGCTGGATTGCTGAGAGCTTTACATGTGCAGTAGGACTGAAAACGCTCTAAAAAAACTGTGGATGTGGCTGTGGCATCTCCCCCCCTCCAGAACTCCCCTTGTCCAACAACCAAGGTACCATATCTCTACGCCGACAGCCCTAAGTGGCTTGCAGCAGAGCATTGTTCAGCTTGGCTTTATGCTGCTTCCAAGAGCTGCCCTCAAGAATGCAGGTCCATTCCTGGAGTTTAAGGCTCAACAGCCACAGATGTGCAGTAAGTGCAACCTGTTCAGTAGCGTCCCTAGCAAACCCCCACCTTGACAAGTCACTAGGATTAAGTTACAGTAACATTCTTTAGAAGATGACCTTAAGTCCATCACAGCCAGTTTGCCAATTTAACCTTGCTTATGTTACATGGGCATATAAGAAGTTGGTGGTGATGACCTGCCATGACATTGTTATACGTTATTTTTCCTTGCAGATGAATTTTGTAATAAAATTTTATAAGCCCAATTTTAAAAATTAAAGTTATAATGTTAGAATGAAATCATCCGTTAGATCACCCATTACTGTGACTTTTGACTTATATGTATTGTGTTTAAGAAATGTAACGTTATTTACCATAGGCTAGGATCCCCTTAGCATCACAGCCATGCACTTTTCTCAAAGGCTTACCCAAAGCATTCCCCGGACTGGAGTACCAGTGCTAATTAGGGTTAACATTGCTACAACATCATAAAATAATACCAGAATTTTACTTACTGAAAAAAACTGGAGCACTGTATTCTTGGACGGTCCATACGTACAATTAGCCACAGAGCAAGCCATATTATTTGTCCATTATTTCCTTGTATGAATATTGATGACGGATAAAGACAGCCAGTGGGTCAAGTTCAGTGAATTAGCTGGCTAGCAGAATTGGCTCAGCTAGACAGCCCCTGGTTAGCTGTCGCTCAACATGACCACACCCCTAATTTATTCAAATATATGCAGAACTTTCAGTTTAACATAAAATAAACAATGACTTATAAAAAAAATCACCTCCCTCAGAGTTTTCATGAAATGGTAAAGAAGCTGTAGGCAAAAAAATACATTTTTTGAACTGGGCTGAAAATATGTTAATTTATGCTCTAAAGTTGGCCTTTTTAAGATGTGCTTCAATGGCAATTTGCTCCCTTTTGGAGCCAGCCTCAAGCAGTCAGTCGAGTAACTGCAGATTTTTCACCTCCTGGTCAGCTTCAGTGCTGAAGTGAGGAGTTTGCTAGTTGGTAACTACCAATGCAACAGTCACATCATGCCGCCTGGAAAGTTTATCCCCAAACATAACAATGTACGTTGTGATTATTTACACTGAAGATATGTTTCATTTAACAGTCAAGATTGGTTGTTACTTACCAATCCTAAAGAAACTAGGTAAGTTCAGCATCAGACTTTATGTTTCTCTCAGCCAGAAACTATCTCCAATGTGGTAAAGCCATGCCATTGTTTACTCTCGTCTTACTTTGTTTCGCATCATTCCTCCATTTGGCAGAGGATTTTTCCTTTTTTCCAGGAGGCTTAGAATTCTGATTTTTCCATGAGGGTCATCCCTTTTGTTTACATCATCAACATACACTGGCCATCTAATAAAAATACTGAATAACTTTTAGCTTGTAGCAGTGGTTCCCTTCGACTGGCCTGACTTCTTCATCCTGCTAGCTGGCATACAAGAGGCTAAAGTGAGTCATTATTGTCGCCTAGCAGCAGAAGCTGTATTACAAGAAAGTATGGGCCTTACCTTGAGTGCTTAGCAGTCTGTATCTCTGAAGCTCTTTCATGTGGACACTGTTGATTGGGAAAGTTAATTTTTTACTTTTTAAGATGGCAATATCTTCTTTATTTTAAAAATGGCACCTTTGATGACACATTGATGAGAAGTTCCTGATGATAATGACTTAAGCACAAATGATGAGTTACTGATAGACTGGGAGATACTGTATTAATAAGGTGATAATTTGGTAAAGTTTCATATTTTAGTAACTGTATTTTACAGCATAATGCACTACTTGAGGGTACAAAAACTACATCCAAAATTACTAGCCTCTCAGCATTTTCACAAGCCACAATTTTGGTGTTGGGAAATATGTTTTATATCAGAGGACTTTAATTAAATTGAAAGAGGTCTAATAACTAAATACTCCACCTAGCAAAGGTTCAAACCTCACAATGTCTAAATTTCATCCAATAGCCAACCCCTATCTCCTTTAAAGAAAATCAACACTGCACATTTTCTTATGATTTCAACAATATTTATTTTTTAATTTTCAAATAGCTGAAAAATAGCTATCTGTATACAGGATGTCAAACCTGTTGGCCATTGGGAGGTCCTTAGGTGGAGGCATCATGCTTCTCCCTTTTGGCTACGGTGCAGTGCTTGGGTTGGCAAGGGGTTGCTGCACTTGTATCATTTGTAGTACACTTACCTTGGGGAGATCGTGCCTTTGCTAGGGCATGGCAAGAGGTAGAGCTGGCCATTATTTTGGGCTTTGCTCACATAAACACCAATGGTTCAGGCCACCCTTAATCAACCTAAGGCTCTGGAACTCCTGTGATGGTGGAACTGAGCCACAGCAGGATCATATTGTTGTCCATCCCTGGAGCAGAGCAGACACTGGGGTCACTTTGCCTAGTTGGGCTCGGGATATTGCTGTGCCAGAAGACTTTAGGGATGCAATGTATAATGCATGAGCCATAGCGACAGTGGTGAACCCCAACATTAGCCTGCTTTTTTATTCAAGCTCAGCCTTTAGAGAAGCAATGCTTACCTCAACTTTGAGACAGGAAGGTTGCAGGATTCACACTCACATCCAGCTATCACAGTGTTTAAGTGTCTGTAAAAAATACTAAAATCTTGAAGTCCACAATAAAAACCATAAGGCTCTCAGAGATTAAGACCCACGCATAAGGGAAATTACATGTGGAAAAGAAAGAGGTACACATCTCCTGCCTTTGCTAGTATACTGAAATTAAAAAAAATCTGAGAAATTATAAGAGATTGTTTTCAAAACATACTTTCCATACAAATATCTCTAGACCCAAAGCTTTTCATACTTGGTGTATACCCAGCTAATCACACTATTAGAAGAAAAAACAAATATTTGTAGAAATAGGTCTTTTATTAATGAAAAGGGTTATTGCTCTAGCATGGAAAAACATCTGCAAGCCAAGTACAGGTAAATGGATTTTAAAACTCTCTACAACTATGCCTCTTAAAAAAGATTACATACACTGTCAAGGGTAAACAGTCACAGTTTGAAAATATTAAGGGGCCTTTCATCAGCATTCTGGGTAGATCAAATTGTCCCTTTTGACAGAACAACCTGAGGAAAATACGTAAGTGGTCCTTTGTAGTATCCAAATTTGTCAAAGCCTTATTCTAAAATTTATTCTAAAACTTAACAATTTCATTGTAATTAGATTCTCAACCAAATTATCTTTGTTGATTTTGAGCTTTTTCTTTTCTTGAATATGCATTGGTGTATGGGGAGCACTGTGTATAGAAAATATCCTACTACTGCACTGAACTATTTTTCTAAATACTCAGACTCATGGATGTCTGTTAAGATCCATACACATACTGGCACATGAGTATGATGGATATTCTGGTTTGTATGATTGCAGTACGTTTTAAAAAAAATAAAAGACACTGTTGAGGAAAAAAATAAATGAAAATGACATCAATGAAAGGGTTTCCTCTGTCACTTCAGGTTCAGCAGCGTTGCCGAGCAACATGACCTTCTTATCAAGGGGGCGAGCAAAAGAGCAGACTAGCACTGAGAGTGCTACTTCCTGTCTTTCCACCAATCATAGGACTACAGCTGAACAGAAGAACACAAGTATATTCAACAAATCAGCAGGTACTTATCTATTGACCTGTCTGTTTGCCTTCCTCTGAGTAGAGGAATTTGAGACCTGGGGATATTTTTCTTTTAAATGTAGTATCATAACTCTTTGCAAGTGTATTTCTTTAAAAGCTTTAAAGCAATAGTATGTAGGAGTTCATGTCTGTAGACCTCTGCAGCATTACATGTCTTTTTTTCCCCCATGTGTCAAAGTCTGCAAAAGCCCTGCACACAACTCAGAACAGTAACAGTACTACAATGGAAACGCAGCTCAGTATGCTAAGCTAACACAACCTGAATCAGAGAGACACCTAGTTTTAACATGCTACCAGCTAAACCTCTGTCAAAACAGGCAAATTCGGCTTCAAAAACTAGTGAGCAGACATTGTTTCTGACAGCCAAACATCCAGCATGAGCCACAACACATGACACGTAATTGAGCAAGCAGCTACTTACTGTTCAACAGCAATAAGTCCAGCTTTGTGTTTCTCTGTAGCCTTTTATTTAGCATACCTGCTCAAAACAACTACACACCAGTCTGAATTTACTCTTGCCGGCAATGCCAGTGCTGCTTAGTTGCAACTATGGTTTGAAGCAGGTAGCCTACATATTGCTTTCAGAAACATATGTGAATCACAGAATTGAGGCAGTCTTAGGACATCAGAGGAAAACCAGATAACTCTCTCTCTATAAAATATAACCCTGTTTTACCAAAATTACTGTTTTGTGAGACATAATCCCATACATTGTTATGTTTTGTTTTCTAAACCGGAGTTGTGACTTGAAGTTACATAGCAAAGAAGCAAGCTACAAGAGGGCGGAGTGGCTGATGCAGAGAGGCCAGTCAACCTGTTACACCACACTCTGACATTAAAATGATTTTGAAACTGTTATTTTAGAGCGAAGTGTTTTAGACCTAAAGACCTGGTTGGTCATGAACTTTCTTTGTCTCAATAAAATAAGACCGAAATTGTTGTGTTTGACTGTTGGCCAGAGTGAAGCCATATCTTTCCCATTATGATTTTTTTACATTATTTTATGAATTCATACATGCTTTTATTACCATGTGGCTTGACTACTGTAAGGCTCTGTATATGGGACTAGAGCAGTCAGCTCTTAGTCAGCTCCAGTTAGTGCACAATGCTGCTGCTCGGCTCCTAACTGGGACAAGAAAACAGGAACATATTACTCCAGTTTTGGCATTGCTCCATTGGTTTTCTGTGCAATTCAGGATTAAATTTAAGATTTTATTACTTGTGTTTAAGGTTTTAATGGGTTGGCACCACTTCATTTGTTTGAGCTCCCTCAAATGAATTCTCCTGTCAAAGCACTGAGGCTGTCCACTCAGATGGTCATGGATGTATCAAGATCTACATCAGAAACCAAGGCGACCATGCTTTTTCTGTGGCTGCCCCCATCTCTGGAATAGCCCTCCTACAATTAAAAACTGCTCAAACCGTTTATATGTTCCAAATCTCAGCTGAAGACCCACTTTTACTCACAGGCTCTTAATCTGAGTTGAGCTTTGTCATCTCGTTTTCATATACTGTTGTTGTGATTTGCCCTGTTTGTTTTTTTAATAATTTTGACCTTAACCTTGACCTTTAATCACTGAGCAAACTCTAAGTTAAAAGGTAGATAATTGATTAAGCAAAATGTGTCACTCAAACGTTTTTCTTTTCTTTATTTTTTTCTTCCTTATCTTTCTTCTGTGCCTCTATACCTGTCTTGTTGTCCTTCAGCGCAGCTAGATTCTCAGTCTCTGAGTGTTAGTAGAGGTTCTGCAGGGGTCAACTCCTGCCCTCTTACTGCCCGAGCACAGAGGAGAAAAGAGAGAAAGAAGAGAGAGGAAGAGCAGCAAAAGAGAAGGAGGAGAGAGGAGATAGAGGACAACAGGAAAGACAGAGACCTCCCTAGTCCTCGCCAGCTCTCTCTACAGGTCAGGAAGACTAACAAGGTCTGATCATCCTTTCAACGTGCTTCTCTGTCATTAAGGTGTCTCACTGTATCAATAATTGTGAAGATTCAATCTGACATCGATGCATTCAGTTTATTCTGGGTTGGAAAGTCTTCTCTTTATCCTGTTGAGCCCTGTTGAGCTAGGAGTCCATTAGCAGCTTGTGCTAAGTACAACACATCCATCAATTCAGATTGATCAAAACCATTGCTGACAGAGGTGCCAGTAGTCAGTCAGAAGAGATGCTTCATGGAGTGCTTGGCTTTAATCAATGAATTGATTTAATCACTGAATAGTGAACAACAAATATTTTTGATCTGTTTGAAAGTTTAATATTTTTTTACATAAAAAATGATAATAAAAGACATCAGACTTGCAGGTAAAACCTAAAACTTGGCATGGTACTTTCAAACTGCAGACATAAGTGGCCTGATCTGATTTTTTACCTTCTGTGACTCTGATCTGATTGTTTCATGACAGTATGAACACAATAAATTGCATAACAATGTGATACACAATGTGTATCAGTAGCCAAATCTCCATGCATTTTCACCTCATATCCAACAATTATTTCAATTACAGCCAGACAGTAAACAAATTAAAAGTATAGATGAGGGATCAGCCTGAATAACTTAGACAAAAATAGATCCATAATAAATAAAAATGCAGACAAAGGTGACAAGATTGAAAGCAGACAAGATTGTCATCCAAGACAGAGAAAATTATTTAAAGGAGGTGTATTACCAGCTAGATGCCACTCATTACCACAAACAATTAACTAAACCACTGCAATCTGCTACACAAAAAAATGTTAGAATTAAGATGTAAGAGTTATAAAAGGATGGCTTTATAAATAAAAAACAAATGATTCACCTGATAGGTCTTGATTTTTGCGTCAACAACTTTTTTACCTCCTCCCCAAAATACATTAAGTACCAACCACATGGCTGGTTCCAGGTGTAATTCCGAACAGCCACCTGATTTTAAGTGACTGCAGCTCGTAGTTTTATAACATCACAGAGTACACTGACCACTTTTTGAACCCCTTTGAAAAACAACATCCAAGCTACGTAAAGGACACACTTGATTTTATTAAAAAATAAAAAACAATTTGAGTACCAAAATCTACTTTAATTTTCTACATATAGACACATTACTGTGAAAGCAGTAGCTCACAAACAATGTTTTTGAATACAAGGGCAATTATTTCCTCCAGATTTCTATACGAACTATGGGCAGAAAATACACCATAGTATACGCTGATATTTATATGGCCAACTGAGGGGCTACAATATTTAAAAAATGTGCCAAAATCCCCCTTCTGTATCTCAGACATCTTGATGACATATTTGGCCTGTGGCCTCATTCATCAGCTGGAGGATTTCATAAAAATTCTCAATAGCCACCACCCTCAAATCACTTTAAAACGCAACATACAACAATTTGTAGTGGAATTCCTGTACATGTTGGCATTTTTCACCGATTTTGACACAACATCAAAAAGCATTGGCACTTAACTATGTTTTATAAAAACTGACCAACAAACCTTATTGTTCAAACTAGCCATCACCCCCATCATACATATAAAAGATTAATTAGATCACAAGTGATCAGATTTTGCCACATATGCGCGTACAAATAAAATGCGCTCTCTTTTTTCAGCCCTGAAACCAAGAGCTTATTTTGCCTGGTTCCACATGTCCATAAAAAGTATAGTCAGTAAATTTTTTGAATTATTCATTGATTATGTCAGCAAAAATAATAATTACTCACCCATAATTCACTTGTGGTCTCCATCTCTTTCATTTTTTGTTGTGTTTAGGTTTAATTTCCATACTTAAACACAATTTTGCAGAGGCACAGGATAAAGTGCCAAGTCTGAGAAATGTGTAATGGCAATTTAAACTGTAACCAGTATCTTCTACTATTTTATTCTATTCATTCTGCATGCTTGCAAGTTGTGAGCTGTTGCAGTTTTACTTGTATCGTACAGCTCCAGGGACAGCATCTGCTTAAGTTGTTGTAGTTTTAGTACTTTATGTCCAATCCAATCCAACTTTATTTATAAAGCATTTTAAAACAACTACAGTGGACCAAAGCGCTATACAGAAAAATAAATAATATTAAATAAAACACATAAAATACACAGCTCACACGAGGTATAAAAATGTATAAAACAAATAAAGCAAACATATAATACACAAAATTAAAACATGAATAAAATTAACACCTATTCAGTAAAAACAATAAAATCAGTCAAATCAAATAAATAAAGTCAATATTTTAAAAAGTGTCAAAGACCAAAGAGAAGAGGTGCATTTTTAAAGAGATTTAAAAACAGACAGTGAAGAGGCCTGTCTAATGTGCAGAGGCAGATGATTTCTCCATTTAGAAGCTACAACAGTGAAAGCACAGTCCCCTTTGAGTTTTTGCTTAGTTTAAGGCATACTCAGGAGCAGCTAATCGGCTTACCTGAGAGAATGGGTGGGTGTTTAACGGTGTAGCAGCTCAGAGAGGTAGGGTGGGGAAAGACCATTTAAAAGCAAATAAAACATTTCAAAATGGATCCCAAAAATTATGGGCATCCAGTGTAGTAAGGCTAAAATGGGGGAAGTGTGCTTGTGTTCACATGTGCCAGTTAAAAGACATGTGACAGCGTTTTTTGGAGAAAGGGCAGTGGAAGACCCACTGATCCCCACATACAGTCTATTACAGTAATCCAGCTGAGTGGTGACAAAGGTGTGGATTATGGTCTCAAAGTGCTGCCTTGAAAGAATGGGCTTTATTTTGGCCAGTTGCCACAAAAAGCATGACTTAACAACTGCCCTAATCTGACTGTTTAAGATAAATAAGAGTCCATTTTAACCCTTAGGTTTGTGAAAGTAGTCTTGATGCACTTAGCCAAGGAACCCAGATACACAGGGGAGGTCCCAGTGGTGCCATCAAAAACCATGACTTCCATCTTTTTTCATTGAAATTTAAAAAGTTAAGAGCCATCCAGGCTTTTCTGTTGTCAAGACACTTAAGTAGTAGTCTGACAGAGTGTGTGACATTTTTTTAAGAGGCACATAAATCTGACTATTGTCAGCATAATGATGGAATGAAATGCCATGCTCCCTAAGTATGGAACCATGTTGGAGTGAATACAGAGAGAAAAGGAGAGGGCCTAGGACTGAGCCCTGTGGGACTCCACACGAGAGAGGAGTGGAGGGGGACACTGAGTCACCAAGGCTGATACAGAGAGTTTGAACCACCAGGACCTTAACCATTCCAGTGCTATGCCCCTGATGCCAACCCACTGCTTCCAATGAGAGATCAAGATTTCATGGCCCGCTGTGTCAAATGCAGGAGTTAAATCTGGAGGCACAAGAATAACACCGTCACCGGAGTCAGTAGCTAGAAAGATATAATTAAAAACTCTTAAAAGAGCGGATTCTGTGTGTGCAGGATTTTAAAAGCGGATTGGAAAACCTTGAATAAAGTGCTTCTCCAGAAAGGCCATTAGTTGACTGTAAACTGTCTGCTCGAGGATTTTTGAAAGAAAAGGCAGTTTGGAAATAGGCCTGAAATTAGCAAGAATTGTGGGATCCAGGCCAGGTTTTTTTAATCAAAGGATGCACTGCTGCGTTTTTTAAAAATTTAAGGGACCACACCTGAGGACAGACTGCTATTGATAACTGCAAGAACAGATGGCCCTAAAGTAGGGAAAACCTCTTTAAAGAGTCGAGGAGAGACTTCAATCCAGGAGGGCTTCAAATGATCAACAATTTCCTGTAAAAAGGTCAGAGTCACAGGCTCAAAGATAGCAGAGCTGGGGGCAGAGCCTGAGGGGTTATAAGCAGAGGGTGAGATTAAACCCCTAGTGGAAGTAACCTTATCAATATAACGTGAAGAAAGTTTTCACAAACAACAGGGGAGGCCTGGATATAGACCATCTGCGGGGCATTAAGAAATGAGTAAACAGTCTTAAACAACACACAAGGCTTGTGACAGATAAACAGAATATCTGAAAAATATTTTCTTTTAGCATCTTTCACAGTTATCTGATAATAACGCCAGCAGTCCCTTAATATTTAAAATGACACCAACAGTTTGTCCTTTTTACATTTGTGCTCAGCTCTATGGCAATTGGGTCTGACAGCATGGGTCCTGTCTTTTAACCAATGCTCAGTTTTTTGTTTCTCTCTTTGTCTGCCTGGTTTACTGGAGCCACAGAGTCTAAGACAGTTTGGCAGGTGGAGTTAAACCATGAGCTAAGATCCTCCTCATCATTACACATAGTCTCAGGAATGACACAGTTCTGACTGAATACAGCCAAGAACTGGTCAGCAGTGGAAGATTTAATGATATGACAGCACCCAAAAACTGCAGTTTAATTGTGTTACAGACAAGAGCAACATCAAATAATTCAGGCATATGATCAGAAAACACTACGTCACAAATTGTCACAAAAAAAACAGGAAAACCATAAAATAAGACAAAATCAAGTGTGTGTCTGCGTTCCTGTAATAGACCAGACACAGACTGCACAAAATTAAAAGAGTCAACGAGGTTTAGAAAGTCCTTTGCCACGGGCTTATCAGGACAACACAAATGAACATAGTCCCCAACAATAAGGACGCAGCCATATTTAGGCATAATTTCAGGTAAGAAATCAGAAAAATCATTTACAAAGTCCTTATTGTATTTGGGAGGCAGATAGACCATTGCACAAAACACTCTGTGAGAGCCACCCAGCTCAAATAGGATAACAATAGCTGCCTATATTTATAGTCACTCTTATAAACAGTCCCTATTCTTCCACCTCAGCCTGACGTCCACAGGGCATTAAAATAGCAGCAATCATGTAGTAAAAGTTCCATGAAAACTGGAAAACTGGACCCACCAACACTCGGCCACATCTTAGTCAGGCAGAGAAAATTCAATCCCTGGGACGTGAAGAAATTCTTCAGGACAAAATTTTTGTTCGCTAGCAATCTAGCGTTTACCAGGCCAATCCTAGCAAAAGTCAATGTTAGCTGACAGAGGCCACAGGTTTCCCAGATTCACCCCACACCAGCGTGGATGAGGAGACCAAGGGCCGCAGGGCTAAAATATTTCATCCATACCAACAACAGGTACCAGACAGGCGGGCACTGAGAAATAGAGAGGTGACGCACTGCTCTGTACTCAAAAAGAGAAGCGGTACAAAAGTGCGCCAAACACGCCAGCAGCCTCACCAGCTGACCACTGCGTTTATCATGGTGGTGGTGGCGCTTACGCTAGGGAGGTGGGGCTAGAACACAGCAGAGGTAAGTTGGGATAGAAGCGGGGGCAAGGTTTTATGTTCACCATAATCAAACTTCACTATATCTTTGGCAGAGAGTTGAAGATCTGGCAGTGATAGCAATTGTACACCAGTACAGAGAGTTGGCATTTTGAGTCACAAGTGACACAAATAGCATGAACACACATAGCGCTGAGAGTGACAGACAGCAAGCCACACACACAGATGCCATCTTTTTCATCACATACTTTATGTCTTTATTACTTTATATCTTGCCCATTTAGTTTAGTCAGAGAAAAAACGCAGCACTCAATTCATTTCGAATGGGACTCTGTATGGGAAATTCGTAACGCCAAAGATGGCAGTTATATGTACATATCCTGCCCTACCCTACTGGAAACTAATCATTTGCTCTATAACGGTTGAACTGGCAACCTAATAAGCAAAATCATGTATCCCCCCTTGCCTGTGCACAGAGTAGAGCTTTGCGAAAGTTCTGTTCAACTAATGGCCTGAAAATAAAGTGTTCATAATCTTTTTGTAACACAGTAAACAACATGGATGTAGCAACATAGCATTTAGGTTATCAAAAGAATTTTCAAATTTATGTTGATAATGATGCACAGTCTCTCTCAGCCCTTTCAACAGCTCTGTCTGGATTTAACTGTAAAGATGTTTGTGTGGTAAAATTTTCATCATGTGTAGTAGAGGTATAGCTTAGAAGGTTATTTTGGGGCAAAGACACAAAACTTGAGTAGTTTATATCAGATTTCATGAGCAAATCTATATCTACAGTTTTGATATCCAAAAAACCCCTGAGAGTGCAGTTATGGCCATCTCCCCATTCATTTAGATAGGGATGGTCTTGTTAACCCAAAATAACTGCTCAAAAGTGTTACCAAGATGGCCGCCGGGTGGCAGGACTATAGGGACGTCAGCTCAGTGTATTTCAGAAGGGGGAATGCAGGTATATACTGCTTTTTTGCACAGACTCTGAGCTCTGCTTCGCTGCTGTATCTGAGGTCGGGCCTAATTGGTCAGTCGTCCTCATTCATTGACAAATTCCAATTATGGATAATTGACCGATTATTACTGCCAATCTCTCATCTTGCACAGTCAGATCACCTGGCCCTTGACCTCCATCTGTTTCCTTACTTCCTCTCTGCTCAGCCATTTATTTAGGATCTACTTTGATGACAAACCACTTTTTTTTTAGTGGACACAGCATTCACTGCCCCAGCTATTGAGGCCCAAGCTTGATTTTTCTTCAACATCGTGACTTCTGCAGAAACACTATGGAAAAGAATTCTTTTTTTTGCCTCCACCTTGGAAACAATTATTTCACTTTCTGCTGTGGTAAAATTCTTTTTTTTGCCATTTTAGGGATACATATATTTTAACTCACTCAGCTTCTCTGGACCTCTCCTCACTTCAGCGATCTCTTCATGATCCACCAAGCCTTCGTCCTTATAGAGAAATAGAGGCATAGCAATATGCTAATTGCAGAAAACTGTCGGTTTAGAATGATTCTGATTCACAAACATATGCAAGGTGGTGAGAAAAAAATGGAGGTAAATTGCTGAGTTAAAAGCCATTTAGCCATTTAGCCATTTAAAATGCAGTCCTATTTGTGCTCAGGTGTTTCTGCTATGGCATCATCTGAACCATGACTAGTGGGATCTTTAAGGGGTTTTTTGACTACACAAAGTAGGAATGCCTCTGGATATATCTCTTCTAAAATCTTGGTCTTTACAATCATACAAAAAGTTGGAGGCAAGAGGGAGGTCTGCACTGCTCCCTGGTCACCAGCTATCTCCTTCTATGAAAGTCCAGCACTGCATTCTCCTCAAAAAACTTAGCAAGTCACACAAGTTGCGAGAAGTGCTCTGCACTCACTAATTCACTGTTTGCCACTTTAGGCTGTGACTTACAGTGGACATCCACTATCCTTAGTTAATAAAATCTTAAAACTGATTTAAGGTTCCTGGTGGAGGACAGTGACATAGCTGGGCAACCACTGCCAGTGTCATCTTCTAACCACCCATCCAGATCAACCAGACCAAACACACTGCAAGTGGTGTGATCAACCCTTAAAGAGAAGGAAGAGAGCTTGGATGAGAGCAGAACTAACCCATCTTAAACCTAAGGCTATTCCACAACTCACCATACCTTTGGCTAGTGTTTGATCACAGGGAAATAATATGGGTAAAATAGAAAACAGAGACTGTTGTGTCCACATTATTGGAGAGACGTGGGACCATCACATCATTCTTTATCAAGCCATGCATTTGATGGGCGGACTAATTCACTGTTAAAAAACTTCTTCTTTTGTCAACATATTGAAGCCATGTTGAAGCCATGTTTGGACAATCTAAGCAGTATCTCTGCATCTACGTATTTCAACTTTCTGATATCGATCTACTGCCTATTATGAGGTTGACTCATGGTGTAACCTAAACAACATAATCATGATAGATTTCACCCTGAAATAAGCCATTGATTGAACATTATTTTTATGATGAAAAAGATTTTATATATGTTGATCTGGTTTTGGACAGTTTGATCTTAATTGACCAAAATTTGTGTGTAAATGGATGTAGTTTCTCTTTGCTGGATTGTGGAATGCCCATTTTTTAGGGTGGAATGTTGGCTAAATACATACAGCTTGTCTGACTGAGTGCCTAAAAGCTTGCAGTCCTGACTGGCTTAACATGTTGGGTATATAAGGAAAGTGTTCAAGAACTCTCTTTTCTGGCCTACAGATATTAACTCCTATGCACCTGTGTACAAGATACTATAGTTGTGCATGAGCTTTTAAAGTTAAGATTTGGACACTGTATTCATCAGTTAAGCTAAGTGCTAAAACACAGTCAAAATTGATGGAAAATTTTTCCAAAATGAATTTTTTATTTTTGAAATATTAAACATTAGCTACCCAAGGAACATGTCGCCATTGTGTTTGTGCAGTTTAAATTCTTCCAGTTGCAAAAAACACTAAACTTTAAAAACTTTACTGTGGCTGGAATCAGATGAATGTAGCCTCCTACTCTTGTCTCACTAAAACCACTTCAGCAGTGGACACACACCTTGAATTGGGTGAAACCATGGCCTAAGCTCACAGGGGTTAAAAGTCATAAAACTTGGACAACACTTTGCACGCCTCACCACTAGGGCCCTGGGACCTCAAACTCAATCCAGGACATATGTTAGTTCAGGAAAACTGTTCGTCTGACCACACCGTAGCTGGTCACCATAGAGAGGGGGCAGGCAACCATCTGAGCAATAACTCCTGGAGGACATTCATGGTGTTGCGCTTGGTTGTTTACATAGAAAATTACTGGAATAGTTATGTCAATAATTGAAAAAAAGAGCTAGAGAGAGAAGTTAGAACCCTGGCATCTTTCTTATCGCTACACACCTAGCACATCACATTGAAGTAGGTGCGAATGTCAGATGATCTGTTTTGAAAAGTTACAAGATCAGACATAGATCCCCTCCCCAACTCAGTGTTGGAGAGAATCTGGGGGATTCGATTTCTGAAGCTGTTTGCCGATCTGACACGTCCCTCTGAAGCAGCATACCGGCGGCTTAAATTATTCCCACCTTTGTGCAAATGCAGTGCTACTCATAATAATGCCCCTTTCCTTTTTACTCTTGTACTCTGCTAAATATGCTGTAATTGAGCCTGTTGTGAACAACATGTGTGTGAACTGTGTTTAATTTCTTTTTCCTGATTTAATTGTTTGCAGAAGTTAACATGAACTATTACAATCTCCTTCTGTTGCAGATTGCCATGATGACTCAGTCCTCTGAACAAAGAACCTCCTATATCAGGTCAGTCCCTCCCTTGAAGTCTAGCACAGAGGTTGGTAGCAGACGATCCTCAAAGCCCTGTTCAAGACCTAGCAGTACCTGTAAACCAAGAGCCCATGTCCAAAACAGATCACGAGAAATTAACCTCTCCCACAAAAGCCACCTTTGTTGCAATCAAGACCTTCTTCTCGACAACCCTAACCACTATAGAAATGTCAAGACCTTACATGTTCTCCACTGTCCAGAAAAAACTTCATGCAAGACCCATAATCAAATGTCATTGACTAATGGTTTAGTGATCAGACAGATTAGTGAAAACACTGGGCTATTGAGGTTGTCCAGAAGAAGGAGAGGCCTCCCACCTGACACCAGCCCTACCCCTCTGAATTGGGTCCCTTTGGACAATAATTCATCAAAGAGGTGCAAGACATTGCGATACAATCTAGGTGATGTGGCGAGTGACTGCTGCATTAGTAAATTGCCACAAAAGGAGGCAGATTGTGATAAAGGTATTACAGACGAAAATGTGAGCCATATGGATCAAATCACCAGTAGCCATGATGAAGAACTAAAACAAAATAGTTTTGGCCATGTAGGAAAGATTAGATTAGAGACGGCCAGTTCTATTATTGAAGACTTACAGGACAGTGTAAATGTTGGAAAGATAAATTTGGCAAAGGTCACTGCTCTGGAATCCTCTGAAGATGTGACAGAGTTCACCAACATCATCACAAACTATACCGTCAGCCCTGTCAGTAAGATCATTTGCAGACAAGTGAGAGAAAAAAAGCTCCAGAGAAATCAGTGTGCATCATCTACAGTCCCTGAGCCAGTAAGCATAAATACTGATTCCAGGACTTTTGCCAGAGGTTCTACAGTTAGAACTGTGGTAACTAAAACTGCTGTTAACTCAATGACATCTACACATACACACACTGACCTAATAGCCAGTTATTCTGCCAAGCACACTGCTAAAAGTACTAGCAAAGTTACAAGAAAGGCACCCAATACCGAGTGTACTTCACCAGCCAGCAGTTGCTCCAACCACAGTCCCAAAAGTGCTGCAAAACACTCCTCTAAGGGCACCACAGAAGACCCTTCTAAGGACACTGCATCTGTCAGTAGCTTTTCCAGAGCTCTGAGGGGCTCTACAAAGGGCCTCATCCAGACCAAGACTGCTACCTCATCCATTAAGACCAGAACCAGCCCTAGGATCCTTCTGAAACACTAAGGTGTACCTTCCCAGATTCACCATTTGCTATACAGCGGCTAAACAGAAAATTAATGCTGAAGACAAATAGCAAAATATTTATATACAATATTGTTTATAGGTCAGGCATGATGATGGTTGTTGGTTGGTTGAATGTGATGTAGTGTACTGTTTTATAAATTTTGTCCATGATTGTGGGATAACCTTCATGCTATCCTGAAGTAAAATTAATTATTTTGAAATCATGGCAATATGGCAGACACTTTACGATACAGTAGACTATATAAAGAAGGGTGTGCCATTAATTGAAGTGAAAAATCATTTAGATACTTCTGTGCTGTATTTAATATATTATTGCCAGTATGTTCATGTGGAAAAGAGTACTTTCTTTATCAAGCCACATAGTTTAACTTGATCATTCTTTCAACAGTTAATCAACAGTTTCAGTAGCTTACCTATATACCATTACCCCTGGGCTTTTTTGTGAGTCAGGTAACAATGCAGTCCTTTAAATCAACTCACTAACTCTGCTGCTATTTCATTTAAAGAGGAAAACTCGGTTTAAGGTGGCTGGAATTAGAGGATAGGTGTTTATTTATTCCAGTCTGTCTTAAAACAAAACTCAAGTGCTCAAACTAACAATGACAGGTTTCCCTAGCTGTTAGAGTTCTTACTGTTCATAAAATGCATTTAAAGATTCCTTCTTCAATTAATTTCAGTGTAAGTGAGAGGAAACAAGATCCACACTCCTACTCAAAGACACTTCCTGAAGTTAATATGAAACTGCAGCTGTAAAAGTTAGACAAATAAAGTGGATATCCTCCAAAGTTACAGGCCCTTTTTTTTAACAGCCGTTTCTCTGCATTGGCAAGAGCTTGAAACTAAAACAGTAGTGATTCTGTTTTTTTCTCTTTTTAAGATATATGAAAGGATCAAGTTTTTTAAAATTGTTTTGTAGTTTTTGCTGACAATGAGCTCGTTGCTCCATGTAACAAAACTTTTTATCTGTCCCTTGAACACTTATGTAGAAATAATCCTTAAGTGAAAATGTCCATGTTTTTCAATGGAAATTATGGTGTCTGACATGTTAGTATAGTGATCACTTTAATTTTGCAAAACAAACTCATGTAATACCTAATGTGATTGGAGGAGGCATAAAATCACAAAGATGTAATTATAATTGTATAAGATTCCCTGTCTGTTACGTTTGTTTTGTTTTTTGTCCCCATCACAAACAAAAGAAATTGTTCTACACAACAAAACCTGTTTTTGAATAAACATATAAGCTTGTGAGTATTTTTTGACACAGACTTAAAAAAATTAAAACCATAATTTTTGAAAAGTCATTGTATACATGAAACACACATTGAAGCATTCATCCATTTTGTCCACATTCTCTCTGACCTACAGCACAACCATTAGAACCAGCTCTTTGTGTAAAACCAACCATACCTTTCTTGACCAGACTGTTATTGTCAGAAGAACCTCCCAGTCTACTGATCTGTTCAGTGACCAATTTTTAAAAAAAAAAAAAAAACAGAGTAGAGAGTAGACAGCAATAAACTGATGGTTTTCTCACTCACTCATTTACTCAACATCTCACTCTACACTCAACACTCAAAACGTACCCTACAGCCTTTTAAGTATAAGTAATTTTGTAATGCTCAACATAAACACAACCACAAAAAAAGCTAAAAACTTAAAATGTGGAGGGGCATATTAACATTTAACATGCTTTTCCAAAGTCTTTCTTGATTGTTTTGTAGAAATTAGATTATGTGTTTTGTTAGGTGTGTAAACAGCAGACATAAAAAGAAAATCACAATAAATACTGAATAACTGTATAGGTCCTTACCCTCAATATCTTAGATATTGTTGGAATATCAGATGGTTTAAGAGTACATCAGGTGCTATTATTTTGCTCATAAGCCTATTTTGGTTAGAGTGGTAAACTGCTATAGCTATATTAAGTAAAATTAATCAATACATTAAATTCTTAGTCTATAGATTAATTAATTTCATCACAGAGAAGCCCGTAAGTTTAGAAAATTCGAAATAGTCAGTGACTTAAAAAGAAAAGAAAATGCCTGTCAGAGACAGCAATGGATGCTGCTGCCTTACTTAATTTTGATTTAAACAAAAGCTTGCCTTTAAAATTATTTTTCAGTTGTCATATTTTAAATACTTTTAGGGGCTTTAAATAACAAAAAAAAATGTTTTGTGTTAACATATTTAAACTGTGTTAGTTTACTAGAGTCTATCCTTCAATCTCTATGATGTTTCTCATTCTAATTTCTCATTCTATTTATAGTGGGGTCTGCTGGTTAGCAGACAATTACAGTCCTCCCTGACTTATAGTTTGTGCTGTAGCTCTTCCTGACATTGTCTTATACATTCTGTCATAGTCAACAAAACCATTCACGAACTTTGTTCTTTTAGTTTTATTTTATTTTTTTTAAAGAAGCATATTTAATTAATTCTTGACCTTGGAAACCTTTTCCCTGCTATCTTCTCTACATTGTTTTGTGGGTTACTAACTAAATCATCCAGTCAGTAGTAGTCAATAGTAGTAGAAGTCAGTAGAAGTGGTAGTAGTAGCAATAGTATTATATTTAAATTATGAAATTGACTGCAACTCTTGCATGGAGAGAACTCCATTTTGAAGTATGGAGAGGACACCACCATTGTTAGACCACTGGCTGGGTATATAAGAATGATGAGAGTTTATTTTGAGATGAAATCAAGACAGCAACTTATCGCTTAGTGTCAACAAATCAGTAAGCTTACATTTTAAGAAACAGTTAAACTTGTCCCCCTATTATTATCAATATGAATACCAATCAGTGTATGAAAATAAATGGTTAGCCCACTGAATGCAAGACAAAAGACTTGCAATATGACAATGCTCAAGATGAGGAAATAATTAATGCAGTCTACCATTAAAAGAACAGTACTGACTGTTCTATGCTTTTCACTTCAATAATTTTACATGGACAGCAGTGTGTGCTCATTGTGCGACTATGGGGGTAACATAATGTTCAGAGTTCAAAACATAGGCATCAGAATGTTAGCAAGTTAATGCATGTTATGGTATAATTTGGAAAGGATTTATGACCAATGATAACTTTGGCAACATGATCTGTGTCCTGTTCATTTCAATTCGCAAGCAATTGGATAATGCTCCATTTAAGAATGCTGCTCAAGAAAATTGTGGGAGGTAATACTCTCCTCTTCTTTTTAAAGGATGGTCCAGTGTATCCTATGCTAAAGGTGATATGAAAGGAAGCATTGAGCCACCTTTCCTTAGCATTTAGACAATTCGAACAACTCTTATCATGAACTACTTTCAGATCATTTCACCTAGTTAAGAACCCTCCTAAACAAAAAGGAATATTTGACCGCATCCAAAGAGTGATCATCTCAGTTTCCAACGCTTATGTCACACAACAGGGTGTTCAACACACCACCGTTCCCATTTAAGAAAACCTTTTGCCATGTTTTGTGCGCACCGAATGTAGCCCTGATGTGTTTCACCTGTGTGATTGCCCCACTTGTGTCTCATTGCTCCTAGTGTGTATACAAAGTATCTGTGTTATCCCTTTGTCTTGATCACATCAGCTGTTGTTTCCCCTGGTTCTGTTACTGCTCCCTGGTCCTGTTGTCCTTAAGTGTCCCATTTGTTCCCTGAGCGCCTCATGTCTTTGAGTTATGGTTTAAGTTTTACATTTCTGATTTCGTGTTTTGTTAACCATTGCCTTTTTTCGACATTTTTTGCCTTCCTCAGTTTGTCACGCTGTGGATTCTGGATTTTAGGATTTCCCGATTTGCTTTGGGCTTTAAGCTTTCCATTAAAGCTCCCTTTTCGTTTCAGTTTGCCTGTGTTCCCGTGTATGCACTTGGGTCCTTAATTTCGTGAACTTTTACAATCTTGGTAACTAGATGCAATTAGTGAAACTGTGTTGAGAGAACAGCTTGTATTGCTGTGGTTTACCACCCTAGCTTGTAAATTCTCAAACAGATTATTACTCAGAGGTCGTCTGCCTTGGCCCTTCTAGTCTTGGTTGTCTTTTGTCATTTCAAGCAGGTCTCCAGCACACCTGTGCAAGTGAGGAATAAAATTTCTATGCATAATTTTGTACATACAGCCAAAGGTAGCTGGTGTGCCGTTTGCTCTTAGCAGGTCAAATTTCTGGATGGTCCCTGATGACTTTATACCCAACTCAAGAACTGTTACAATAGCCTCAATGGGAGCCTCCTCCACTGGTAAAGAAAACTGGCAGGAAAAGGCATTCAGCTTTATGTTCCTGGATCTGGGATGGTAGGTGATGGTGAAGTTGAATCTGCCCAGGAAAAGAGACGGCAGAGCTTTGTGAGAATTTAACCTCCAGGTAGAATGTAAAATAAGCTCTTATGATCAATCTATACAGTAAATGGATGAACAAAACCCTCTAACCAGAGTCCCCACTCCTGCAATGCTAGCACCACTGTTAGCAGTATGCAGAGAGATGGAGTCTCTGGTTCGAAGGGGAAACGTAAGGAGAGGATGGCTCTGACTCCTTAGTCAGGGGCATCGACCTCCACCATGAACTGAAGGTCAGGATCAGGGAGAGCACTGGAAAACATTTCTTTTGATCTGCAGAAAGCAGTTTCAGCCTCTGGAGACCACATAAAGGGCAGTTGTGAGTGGTTGGAACCAGTCACTCCAGAAATGCATTAATCTGAGCTGGATTTAAGCTGCTGGGTCCGCTTTGTTTCAATAATGATCCCCGAGAAGGCAACTGAGGACACATGAAATTCACATTTCTCTGCCTTAACAAACAACTTGTTTTCTAGTAGCCTCTTCAGTACATTTCTCATATTAGTAACATGCTCATTCCAAGACCCGGGAAAAATTACTTTGTCATCAAGATGCACAAAGTGGTCAAGCATATCACTGAGAACATCACTGATTAGGGACCTGAAGGACAGCAGTATTGGTTAGACCAAAAGATGCTATGTTGGAGAAAGCCTTATCTGTCCCATCTACATGGGCCTTCCCTGATTAGGAGACAATGGTAGAAAGCAAGAAACAGCTGCACAGTCATTGGTGGAATCCAGGGAGGAAGAAGGAGGTGATGAAGAGCGATGGATTGTTCTCTGGTGTAGGCAAAAAGGCTAGGGTTGTGGACCAGCTAAACTTTCAAAAATACTACTTGCCAAGCCACTTGATCCCAGCTGCACTCAGTGGCTGAGATGCAGCACTCAGTGGCTAAAATGCAGAAATCTAGTGCAAACCGAGAAACAGGAGGGAAGGGGGGAAGAGGAGTGAGAAAACCACAAAAAAACCCAACAACTAAACACAATAACCCAAACCACAACAGCTATTTTAGAATCAGGGAGGGAGTCCAGTAAGAAAGGAGATAAAAGCATGAAGAAGGCACTAATGAATTACTAAACAAGCCATTTACAGAGACAAACTTAACAGCTCTTCCGGTATACCAAGATGTCAGCACCTGGCAAGATTTAGTTTTGTTAATATAATGTTAAAACTTTTCAGTGAGATTAACTTGTAGTCCACATTACATACAGGCATATACTGATAGTTACCACAGTTTTGTCCAGATCTATAAATATGTATCCAATACTTATTTTAATAAAGTAGAAGTAGCAGTTTTAGTTCCAGAATTTCATGTACAATTAAGAAATGATCAATGAGGTAGTGTAAGTATAGGAGAAATTCCTACAATACTGTTAGTAGCAAGGACATTTGTTCAGTTTTTAAGCTCAGCTAAAGACAGCAGACCAGATATTTTTAAAGAAATACCAAAAACATTGTACAAAATATAAATGATGGTTCATTCAGTGATAATTTTGCAGCACACAGTGACTTTAAAGGAAATTAAATGTCAGATAGGGTTGCAAAGAAGGGCACAAAAAGTGATGACATTGATTTAGCATGAGTCAAACAGAAATAAAGGCCTTAATAAAGCACAGACTAGGGAGAAAATGAAAAAAAGGGAGGGAGATAACATGGAGAGATTGTTTTACACACTAAAAGAAAAGTGGGAAAAATAATGTGTGCAAAACAGAACATGAGAGAGGAGACCATAATATCAAGTTTTAGATGATCACACACATGATTAAACTGTGCTCTGTAAATCAGAAAACACAATACAGGACTGGTTGAAACAGGGTTCTCTGTACATCTTTCAGCAAGAAAGAAACCGTGCTGTGAATTAGGTGCTTCTCAGTAAAGGCACAGCAGCAGTAAATATAGGTAAAGACGTGAATGTAAAGGAAGAGCGACACTGATGATATTCTTTGTATATGGAGAAATGATGAAGGAGATTTGTCTGACTTTTCGAAATATATAAACTCTACTTTCAACTATCTGTTCCTCACTATGGAACAACATGACACCTGTATTAATTTTCTTGACCTTAAATTGAACAGGGGAAACAACAGTATGATTGAGACTAATACTAATCATAAACCCCTCAGCAGGAATTCACTTTGATATTAATCATCCAAAACAACTCATTCGCAACATTTATGTTAGTCAGTTTTTGAGACTGCATAGGAAGTTCAGTACTGTATCAGAATTCCAGTCTAAAGCTGCTGAAATTATTAAAATCTTTAAGCAAATGGGTTACCAAACATCCTGTATCTCTCTGGTCTACCAGAGGGCCTGAAACACAGAGAGAGAATCTTCAACAACACTACCTCCTCACATATTATTTTCTCCACCAAATATACCCCTCTAGCAGGCAAGGTTGAGAGTATCTTACTGGAACACTGGAAAATACCTAAAAGTGACTCTGCTCTTAAGGGGATCAGTTCTGTGCCTCCTCTCATCACCTTCAAATGTTTTGCAACCTTAGAGACAGACTGGGTCATTCTGAGACAAAATTCTCCAAATGCTTTCTCCTGGTTACCTGATCAACCTGCAGGTTTCTTCCACTTTGGCCACTTCACAATGTTCCAACTCATCAGATACCAAATACTTTATCCATCCACAGACTGGTAAAATATATTACACTAAATCATTCACCAATTGTAGTAGCACACACACGGTGTATATGCTGAAATATCCCTTTTATTTGTACTTTGAGTAATCAAAAGATTTTAAAAAGTGCTATATAAGTACAGTCTATTTATGTTGGGCAAAGAAAAAGAGCATTGAGGACTCGTATATCTGAACACAAGACTGCAATAAGCGCCAAAAACATGAACTATGCTATGGCCTGACATTATGCACAGGCCAAACTTGGCTTTACAGCGACTTTGAAATTAAAATAGATTAAAATAGATTAAGTGTCACCTGCTTCCAGAGGTGGTGACGTTGACTCACTGCCTCTTCACAAAGAGGCGCTGTGGATTTATACTTTGAACACAGTGGAACCCTATGGCATCAATGAAGAATTAAACTTGTCATGTTTCCTTCAAGTTGGAAATCTTGTCTTTCAATGTGCTTTGTGTATTTTCATAAGCTTACAGGGGTATATTTTCTGCTTCTGATGTAATAATGTTATCACTTCTATAATGGCCTCCTTAAGGTGTGAACTGTGATAGCATATCTAAACAGCATATCTATTTTTTACTGTGATGGTTGGTCTTGCTGGGAATTTCCTGTTTGTAAAGGTTTTTTATAATGTTTTGTGATAAACTGTCAACTTGCTCTTCTTAAAACGGCGCCATTGGTATGGTACTTGGACACTGACTTGGAACACCTACTCTGTACTGCCCAGTGGCCTTTTACCTCTGCTTTACATCTCAGCTAATGAGAAATATACAACTCACTAAAGTTAGCCATACAACTGTTTGCCCCCCATCAGTGTCTGTTCGACTTTGCAGACACAGTGTGTGATGAAATGTTAGTTGTTTGCACCAATAAATTAAGCTTAAATCCATCACTGTGCTCCTGTCCTCCTGCTTTTTTATGATACGGAACTACTGTGTCACTGTGGGAAAGAAGAAACAATGAAGAATCTTATGACAGGAGCAGGCATTTGATTTAAAACCTCAGAAAGATAAAGATGTCATTGACAGATATCTAGTTCTCAGTATCATTTTATATTTTCATTATCTTTATGTTGCTTATTTCATTCAAAAAAGACTTAAGGGTTTTTTTGTATCCAGTAAAACTGTCTACTAATCATTATGATCTAAAGAAGAAGAAGAAGAAGAAGAAGAAGAAGAATAGGAAAAAAGAAAAGGAAATACTATTAGTCTTGGCTGCATTCTTTTGCATCCTTTTGCTCAGGAGGGTTTGTCGCTAAATAAAATGACCCACAAGGAGCTGTTTATTTACAAAAGTTCTACTCTTCGGTAATAAACTTGCATCATTTGTTGTCCTTATTTAGGACACACAAACACACACACACACACCTGTGTGTGTGTGTTTGTGTGTGTGTGTGTGTGTAATCCTTATATGTACACAGTTAAATTTTCTAAAGCCCCAGTGAGGCTTAAGTGAGGTTTTACTTTTCATATTTTGTTGACATGATGACCTTTATTAAGAGTAGGGAATAGTCTGCAAAATGTGCAAAATTTAAATCAAAAGGAAGATAATCTCTTTGCAGTGGTTGAGCACGACTGCTTTGTGAATGGATCACAGGTAGACAGTGGTTGGGAAGGGATGGAGTACAATGAAGAGGATGAGGGAGATATGGGTAGAAATGACAAGCAAGCCAAAGGAAAGAAAAGAAAAGAAAGACATGATTATGGAGAGAGTTCTGTGAATGAGGATGAGAGACATCAGCAAACTCAGAAAGTGAGAGTTGAGAAATTTGTTGCCATTATAAGGTTTAATGAAAAGGCTCAAGAAAGTTCAAAGAAAGTTAACCTGTTGGTGCGAACTACAATAGCAAGTAAAGTTTGGGAGATGTTATCTGCAAAGGATCTTAGTGATTGAAACTTACTGGTAAGATGTGTTAGTGAGCAGCAATTTGAGAAAGCTCTAAAACTTAAAGAATACTAGGGGTGGTAAGCTCGGGGAGAATGGGAGCTCAAAGAGGTGGATTAAAAGGAGTGATCATGGGGGTGCCAGTGTGTGTTGATATAGAGGAAATTAAGAAGAATGACAAAGGAGGCAAACTATTGAATGCACAAAAATTAAAATCAACAAAAGAGGGGAGTGAAAAGGGTGGAGCAGGGGTAAAACCAAAATGCTGTAACTGTGGTGGGGTTCATAGTGTGGCTCATGGGGGCTGTGAGGTCATGAAAAAGGAGAATGACATTCAAAGAGTGAGAGTGGAAAGAAAGATCACTCACGCAGATGCTGTGAGAATGCTAAGACAACAGGACAATACAAACAGTGGAAGAGTAGCTGTGGGAGCTCAAGGACCACAACAAAGAGCAGATGGCAGGACCTATGTGGACAAAAAGGGCTCTAGTGACATTGATTGCAGGAGTGATTAACAGCACAGCAGAAGTAACGTCAAGAAATGATCAAATTCACCTGGTTGTCAAAGCAGCAGTAAAACTGTCATGGTTTTCAGTTTTCACCACTGGTTTCTCTGGGTCACCCTGAATGCATCACCACTCACTCACTCACTCCCTCAGCCAACCTCCTCTGCCAATCAATCTCAATCACCTGCACCTGTCCCCACGTTATATAGGTCTCCCTCTCCCTTTGTTCTCTGCCAGATTGTGATGCATAATGCCAAACTCTCAAGCGATATCTCTTGGACTGACTTCCCGGCTTTGACCCGGCTTGATTCAACTATTCGCCCTCGCCTCAGCCCTGGTAACCACTTCAGCCTTTGTTAACCGCAAGACTGCCTCTGTTTTTTCCCCCTGTTTTTTGCCTGTCTGAAACTGTGGTTCCGTTTCTTTGGAAGACTTCATCAGTTTATCTGTTTGCCCCGGAGCTTTCCCCATATTCCTGTTGCCATCTTAACGACTCAAGACTGCCTGTTCATTCCCCACCCTCAACGCTCACCCAATAGTTATTTGGAGAAGGAACTCAGTTACAATTACCTCTTGTTTCAGTTGAGCTAAATTCCCTGCATAACCTGAATAAAAGTCATTACCAATTCAATTCCTGTTTCAAGTGTGTTGCATTTGGGTCCATACACCCCACTGTTTCACCACAGGATTGGTGGGACTGACATGGGAAGGAGTGATGGAGTACCTTGTGAATTAGTCGGGCCTATGGGTTGGTTAATAATAATGATAATCCTCTTTCAATGGAATGCAAGAAGCTTACTGGCCAATGGCCAGGAATTAAAGCATTTTGTAAGAGAAACGGATGTTAAACTTAATGTGATATGTGAGCAGGAAACCTTGTTAAATCCAGACTTGGACTTTGTCTTTTATGGGTATACAGTAAAACAGTAAGACAAGAATCATGGGGGAGGGAGAGGTTGTGGAACATTCATCAAACAAGATAACCCATATGGAGTACTAGAAAAGGGAGATGACCAGAAATACTTAGTGGTGGAGGTGTGTGAAAGGGGAGAGGAAGTAGTTATCATTAACTACTGTAATCCATATAAAAGGTTGGATTTTGATAGCCTGCTGCAAAGTAAGGGTTAACATACAGGCACAGAAGGAAGGGTGATTGAGGATTTAGTGGACAATAACAGTTTGGTTTGTTTGAATGATGGTAGAGGAATAAGGGTTAACATATTGGCCGGCACTGAGTTGGCATCAGACATTACTCTCATGTCCAGTTCTCTGGCTAATGTTAGTGACTTGGATGTTTGGACAGCTACAACAGTAGGCAGCAACCACTACTTGGTCTCATGCTCTGTGGGAGAAAGAGTGGAAGTGAGACCAAATGGAAATAGCAGTTTCTAATAAGGAGAAGGCAGATATCATGGTTAAATCATTTGCAAATATCCACAGTTCAAAAAACCTCTCAGAGGAGGGGAGGAGGAGGAGAGAGAGAATATTGAATCGGTATTCAGGTGTATTAGACAGGAGGGAAGAAACAGATGATATAACTGATGAACCATTTACTTTGGCAGGGCTGATGAGAACAATAAGTAGATTTATACCAACTTCTCTAGGGAAAGACCAGGTGTGTTATGTCATACTAAAACATCTAGAAGAATAAGCATCAATATAGCATCATTTTAATAACAGAGTGTGAGAGGAGGGCAGGCAGTAATGATACCAAAAGTAAACCCAGCAAAGATCTAACTAAACCAACTAGTTTTAGGCCAATAGCGTTGATATCAAATCTATGCAAGATAATGGAAAGGATGTTAACAGAAAGGTTAACAGAGACACAAAGATTGAAGATGAAAAGAATGCTGGCAAGCTCTCAGAGTGGGTTTTTAAAAGAAAGGAATACATAAATAAAGCTCAGGTAAGTAAAGAATCAGTGGTTGAACTGTTTTTTGATATAGAAAAAGTTTTTGACATGATGTGGAAGGAAGGACTGTTAATGAAGTCGTACAAGATGGGAGTTGGTGGGAAGATGTTCAACTGAAAAAAAGGATTTTCTGTTTGGAAGGAAAATCCAAGTATGGATTGGTTCAGATCCTTCGAGTCAATATATGATAGGAAATGACACTCCTCAAGGCAGTGTTATATGTCTGATATTCTTCATCACTATGATTAATGATGTCTTTTCAAAGGTACCAGCAGCTATCGGTGGGTCACTGTTTGTGATGATGGAGCCTTGTGGAAAAGGAGCAATAAAATAGCATGCAATTAGGAAAATCCAAGGAGCCACTGATGAGGTGTGGAGTGTGGGTTTGACTGGGGTTGTAAGTTTTTGGTGGAAAAAACTCCAAAAACTCTTTCACCAGGAAAAGAGCCCAGGAAAGGATGAAACTAAGTATGGGAGCGATTTAGAGAAAGTGGGGAAATTTAAATTTTAGATTTTTTGTTTTTGATTTATGGTTAACCTGGACAGATCACATGAAGGGGATAGAAGATAAGTGCAAAAAAGTAAAAAAGCATGATAAGATGTTGCTTATCTTTGAAAAGATTGTAAGTAGCTTTGATAAGATCTGTATTTGACCATTGTAGTGTGGTATATGGTTCAGCAGGCTTCTCTGTTATAAGGAAGTTAGATGTTATTCAGGCACAGGTATTGAAAGTGTGTAGTGGGGCTTTTAAAACATCACCAATATCTGCATTACTAGTTCAGATGGGAGAGATGCCACTGGAAATAATAGGGAAGCAGCTCAGTGCAAATTACTGGGCTAAATTTACAAAGGAAATGGTGAATCCCAACAACAGGAGTGTTGCAGGAGTGCAGGAGTGAAGTCCTGCAGTCAGTTACAAGAGGAGAAAAGCAGGGAAGTCAGGTCAAGTTTATGTGGGTTCCAGCTCATGTAGATGTGAGGGTTAATGAGAGGGTGGACAGGTTGGCTAAGGCAGCGTTAAAGAAAGGTAATGTAAGGATGCAAATTAGTATCAGCAAAGTGGGAGTCAATTCTGTAACCTGGGAAAAAAACAACCAAAATGTGGCAAGAAAGAGGGGAAGGGGAGGCATCTGTATCAAATACAAAAGAATGTTAAAGGATTTAGAGTAGGCAGTGGGCATAGGAGAGAGGATATTTTACCTATAAGACTGAGGTTGGGTCTCCATGGTCTAAATCAAACATTGAAAATGACATGGAAAGTGCAGTCAGTGGAGCATGTTCTTTTGATATGTAAACAGTAAGAAGCACAGAGAGAGGTGATGAGGAATAGTCTGAGGGAACGGGAGTTCTTGCTAAAGCGTTTATTGAGTATGGATGAGAGAGCACAGGTCAAGGCACTGCTAAAAGTCTACAGAGGTTTTTCATAGGATATGATAACAGGGTTGAGGGGTTACATTGATAGGGACTTATATTAGTACGAGGACAAAGTTTTTTCCCCTTGATTGGGGAAAATGGGGATTTAGATTGTAAGTCTATTGTCTGGTCCAACACCCTGAGCAGAGGGTGGCGGTATGCACCATAAGCTGGATGCCAACCGCCGTAAAACAGAAGAAGAAAAAAAGCACTGCCGGTTTAGATGAAGATTGTAACAGCTTTCAGACCATTGCAATTACTATATTAGAAACAAATGCAAGTGCATGAAACGTTACTCTGGTTAATTTCAAAAGTTAAAATATCGACGTGGAAACAACGAGACTTTTATGAGAGCAAAGACGACACAATCTTATTGAGTTAACGTTAAGTGCTCACCGTTGATAGTCAGTTAACGTGACACTGAAGCTAGTGTTTTTTTGTTGAGAAATATCAGATCGGAAAAACCCAAACTAAGGCGAACCATGTTTGAAAACTTCAGGGAAAGGCTTCATACGGTCCAGCAGGATTTCACCACAGGGTTGGTCTGCTTTTAATGTAACGTTTTTTGTCCACTTTAACCTTAGTTAGCTGTAGTAAACCAACTTGGATATAATCACTAAACGTTAGCTAGCATATCGTAACATTATGAGTTTAGATGTAGACTGTATCATGTAGCACAGCATTGAAACGTTACATTAATTGATTTAAGTATTATCATTCTCACTATAGATTTCTAACTAGCAGTTAGCGTCAACGTTTACCGAGGGCGAGAAAGTTAAGTTGATTCTGCTAAGTTAATTCTTGTTAATTCAAAAACCAAGTTAATTCTGCTTTGCGTTGTCTTTGTGAATAATTAACGTTAAATTTTAATTTATTGCGCACTCATTGTCATGTCAGCGTCTTATAATTATAAAAAACGTCGTTACAATTGCTATCACAGATTACTGGCATACCAAAATACTGCTTCTTTTGTCTCCTGCCCGTAGTTAAAATTCAGGCCCTGTATGGATTCAACGGCACACATCAGATGGTGTTCACCTACTATTGAATACTACGTTATTCATTACTCATTCAGGTCCAGCCAATGTGCTATAGAATAATGATGATGAGCAATTTCCATCTTTCACTGAGTATTACTTGTACTTCTACAATAGATGGAACAGTTGGCTTGTGAATAGATTTTTGACGTTTAAGCATGTATGGCGTTGGCCATATGTGATTACAATATATTTGATATACATCTAGGCCTACTTGCTTTACCACATACTATAATTGACCCTTCCTGATCAGTCACCAATCTTTAACTCTGTTTCACAGATGCCGTTGTCCTATCCTAGCTGCGTGAGGCTCAAACGTTTTCTACTAGAAGCACTGGTGCTCATTAAAAGAAATTTTTGGATTGCATGCATACAATTTATCTTCAAATTTATTTATTTCAATTAACAGAATCAACAAGGTTCTGTAAAGGTCAAAAAGTGAGGTAGTGTTTTAAGAGAAAGTCCTCTTGCTCTGCTTGTAAAGGGAGACTGCAGCACCTATCAAAACCAAAATTATGAGAAACCATCAGTTGAGGAACAGAGCATAAAGGTGAACACTGATAAAATATAAAATCTTTGAAGACCAGTGTTACTTTGAAAATACAGTTTATCATTTAAGTATATGAACTACACTGTTGACTGAATTATGTACTCTTCGAATGTTTACCGTTTGGGGGGAATTTCTGCCTATTTAGAATACCTAAATGGAGAAGCATATAACATAAAACTGTAATGCATTGGCCTTACAGTTTATGTATAGAACAATTATATCATCCAGTCTTTTATCCCTTTTTAACCCACTTTTAAATAGATTACATTGATTTTTATCGAAACAAAACATAACAACATACAAGTGCTCTCTGTATTTACAAAGATAT
>JAQMCX010017098.1:0-37673 GCA_029814765.1 Acanthurus leucopareius | reverse complement strand
AATGTAAGACGACCCCCACTTTTTCAGTCTTATTTCAATGCAAAAAACACCGTCTTATATTCGGGCCAATACGGTAAATGAACAGGTCAAAAGTAAAGTAGTGCCTGTTTGAGGAAGACTGCAGCACCACCTATAACCAGTTTAAGTAAGACCGCAGCACCACCTATAACCAGGTATTACAAAAACCATCAATTTCTGAAAAGATTCGACTAAGTGTAAAACTAAACTGTTTTCTTCTTTCTCATTGAGATTTATGTGTAGTGCATAAGTATTTGTTAATTATTAAATACTTATTTTAAGTATTTAACCATTAATTATCATATTTAGGCTCAAGAGACTAATTTCTTGCTATGCTGACTGTGGCACACAAACATTTTAGATGTCATGGAGGAAGTTTTTTTTAAGTGTCTCACTAAATCTAAGTAACAGACATCTGTGAAGAGAGAGAGGGAGAAAGCGAGTAGAATAAGCTGCATTTTTCAGGAACTACTGGTCCCCTCTCTCAGAGTGTTCAGGCACTCATACTTTTCCTCTCCTCAGGTCTTGCATGTAAACAAGTTGCACAGCGACAAGAACTATGTAAGTATTAAGAAAGTGGGTTAAAATAGCTTCTGTTTTGTTTTTTCTTTCGTCATTTGTTTAAATTGCTGGTGTAGGCTATCTTTGTAAAAGTAACCAGTGGAAATACTGCTCTTGGTGTTTTAAAATTACAATAGTGACTTATAAAAGAAAAAATGAAAAGTTATCATTTTAAGTTGCAATGCTGTTCCCATTACAAAATTTCAGGAGCCCTGTGATATGAGGATGGTTAGATAAACTGCATAATGAGCCACACTTCACCACTTTTTCTAAACTCACTCCTCTGATTTAAAATGTTTCGTTGCAACATATACACAAGACTTTCCACAAGGATATTCAATGGCCAGACAATGGAAAACAGTAGCTAGTCAGAGTGGTCAAGCACTTTGTGTCACACAACAAAAACTATCACAGATTTTGGTGCAAGTGGATTGAGTATATATGATGAGTATATATCGGGGATATGTATGTATGTGTCTACAGTTTTCCAATAGTGTTCAAATGTATGCATAATCTGTCAAATGGAAAGCCTTCCCAAGCAGTGCAATATAGATAAAATCAGGTATAATCATATTTTTGACCAAATATTTTAATGGTATTGCAACAATATTGTAGGATTGACTATTCACAATAAATCTTGTTAATGAAATGTAAGTAAATCTGTGTGCAGATTTGCACATAAAAATCCTGTGTACTTAAAACCTACCCTGGTTTTATGAGCGACACGGAAAACTTGGGTTTGATCGTGGGCACATGTGTATGGTAATGAAAGCCAATTAATCATAAAATGCCCTGGAACGTCGTTCTGTGACTTTTTTCTCAAAGTAAGGAAAAAGAATATGTGGAGTTTGCATAATCTGATTGAAATTTATATATACTTTTTGTTGCGCTTCAAGAGTCGATCATCACTTAAGTGTATGCAAGAGAGACAATAAAAACTAACACAATGGTCAGTTTTTATTTTGACATTTTAGGTGGCTTGAATGATTCTTGATGTCAACTCATGCACCCAGAAACATGAAAGAAAACACTCCACCTTAAAATTTCCCATAGCTGTCAAGTAGCGGTTATAGACTGAATGATAGCAGTACAGTGAATTTTCTCCAGTCTATTTAACTTCTGTTGTAAAGATGAAAAGGCAGCATCAGATCATGATGTTGAGACTCAGCATTATAAAACTATTCATAAAGCATTTGATTGTGTCTGATTGTGTCAGGTGACTGATATTACCTACATAACCTTATCACAGCAGGAGCAGTGGTGGGTGCGTGCACACATCATACATCATAGATGCGCTCCAATACTAACAAAAATAGCACCAGACCCCTGCTGGCAAACATGGCGCAGACAGAGAAAGAGAGAAAGGAAGCCAAACTTTTCAGATGCTTGGATCAAAGTTATTTTGGGTGGAGTTGAGAAAAAAGATTTCATTTTCTTCTGTTACTATGGCCCTTACAGGGGTTTAAACCCTTTTGATTTTAATTAGCCTATTTTTCAACATGTAGAAAACACAATTAAGCGATTATTTCAATCCCATTATAATAAACTTAATCTGAGGCTTAAATCTTCTAATTGCCAGCTAATTTAGCTAAATGTGTTAGATTTCTGTTTTTCAATGCCATGTTTAAATCACGTGTTTCAAAGGCAGCTATTGTGAACACAACAGGTTACAATATGAATAAAAAATGTAATTTCTAACATTGCAAGCCATATTTAATGTACATTCTTTATTTACACAAGAACTACAAGCAGTCAGCAGCAGGTGTAGATTTTGTTAGGTACTACAGAAAGATCGGGGCCACTATAATATTGATGAATGCTGAAATATGTTTATGTTTCCTTTTGCACACTGTTAACACACTTCCCCAGTCCCTCGCTGGCCTGCACTCACACTACACCAGGGCCAACCGATATTCGCAGCAGCCCAAATTTTGAGTAAACACTCAACTTTAGCATTGGACCAACAACAACACTTTGCCGCTATTATTTTAAATGGCTGTCAGTAAGAACATTCCCATTGATTACACTTCACTTTGTGATACGTTGTGCTCGTGCATGCAACTGTACTGTGCTGAAGTCCATCTCAACTGTGCCAGGGCCAAGGAAGTGTTCCATGCTTGAGCACAGAATGGAGCACTTACACTAGTTAAATAATCTGGACTTTGGGGGTCAAACATGCTTCAGTACAGTACTGATTGCCTAGTGTGAGTGTGCCCTAAGACATACTGTAGGCTACTCTATTCCATATTGTTGCATACAATTCCTGATCTATGAACTTGAGCGGGCCACTGCTTGACAACAGTTGGCATGTGTTGGCCATAAGCCCTGGCAAAAGCTGTGCTGTTCTAGTGCACATAAATGCATAGGATGAGACCAGTCTTAGACAAAGATAAACACACATAGATGGGACAATTTGGGAAATTTGTAACTGACTAGCTGGAGTAGCCCAAAGATTCCACCACGCAAGGCTGAATAATAGCTGATAGGGTTAATCATGCCCACTCAACCTAGAAAGATGCATTGCTGTGTTTTAAAGGTGTCCAAGAAGCAGCTCTCCACTCTTTTCCATGGAGAATATGCAGCAAGCCTATTTTTGACTTAAGAATCAAGTTGCATAGAGCAGACTGAGCTGGGCAGAAAGTCAAAAACAGAAATGGCATAAAGAAGCTGGTTAAATTTCAAATTTAAACACCCCCTAAAGACTACCCAACACATCAGTAAACAGACTTTACAAAAGAGAAACCATTTAACTAGCAGCCTATTTTCACACGTTGGGAGCATAAAAAACATGTAAAAAAATAACAAAATAAATTAATTCTGAGCAAATCACCAGGAAAAATGCTTGATATTAAAATGTTCCTAATGAGAATGTAGGATGAAACAAAGCACGTAGGACTAAAAAAAACAAAACCTCTTAGAGATGTAACTCGCCCTGTGGAATCATAGAGTTACACCATGTCTGCCTACGAGGGGTACTGTGAGCAGTGCATGTTGTCACAGTTTCTTTTTGTGTAGCATTAAGGGACTAAAACTTGCTTTTCATTGTGCAACACTACGTTGGTGCAAAGTAGCGGCTCATTCTTCTGTAAATGTCCAAGAATTATGCATTCAAACACAGTACTGACTGTAGGCCACTTGCGTTAGTGCTCAGAGCTAGCTGTGCAATATGCACAAAAAATAACATCTTGATATTTTTGTGGATTATCTGATAATGATAACTGATGATATTTTGCATTCCTCAAAAAAATGTTATATACATACATACATACATAAATAAATAAATAACCCTTAAAAATGTATTTGTACAAGTCTTGTATTGTATTAGCTCTGTATGACTGCCAAAGTTTACTCAGTGTGTTTTCTTGCCAGTGCTTTAGCTGATGTTGTGTTCGATAACTGACTCATAAGGCTTTTCATATTCTTTATATTCTGTGAGTTGGTAAATTGAAGATGGTTAAATAAGTAAGTTGTTGAACTGTCTTAAATTGCAACCACCTTTTGACATATTTTGCAGATTGGCGTCTTTTGAGCAACATCCATCTTTTTGAAGTTAAACCACCTCCATGTGAGTGAGGATGATCAACATCTAGCAATTCAGTCTAAAAATGTCTGATATGGAATGTGGACTCTCGAGGTGTGTTTTGATTGTTTTTTGCAAAATGAGTGGCATACTCGATATTGTCATTTTACACAATATAGATTATATATTAGACAATATATATTGTACACATCTACTCAGAGCCCGACACACATTTAGTGTAGTTACATAAGGGATGAGATAGGATATTCCTTTATTAGTCCCACAATGGGGAAATTTGCAACATATTAGCACCAGTTAAAGTTGAATTACTCAAAACAGTGATGACTTTATTTGAGCGTAGCTAACAAATGTGTTAAAAACTGCTTCAAGTTGTTTGATCCAGTTTCGATTGATGGGTCACAACATACAACAGCAAAAAGCTGCACCATGTATTGAGCTAAAATGTTACTTATGGCACCTTTAAAACAGGAACTTATCTTTCACAACATAGGTGCCCTGCACATGGCATAAGTGCCTGGCAACTGGGTGATTAGACTTAAAAGTCCACATGAAATAGCATTTCTAAAGTAACTAATTTACTTATCCGGATGAATTTCTGCCAAAAAAAGGATAAACAGGTAGGAGGTAGGACAGAACATTGGGAGTAATTTGATTGGACTATTGAAAAGTGGGCAGTACTTCAGCAAGCATGGAGGAATACTGTGTTACTAATATAAGTGTTACGGAGTTAGAGGCTGACAGTACCCTTTTTCCAATTGTGGAGGGCCACTCTCCTCATTCAACACCCCTGTTACTTGAGCACAAACAGTAGGAGGTGGACTAGGAGAAGGATGGAGAAGAAGAATACTAAATGAACTATAATATCTAACCACTGCTAAAACGACAAATAAAACAGGCAAACCTATTAAAGACTTACAACTATAAAATATGGCGGAAACCACTGACTAACTATACTGCTACAACAAACTACAGATGACTACTATGGCTGCTAGTACTCTCTTCCAAATTTTGCTGATGGTTAATCTGAACGGTGCCGCCAACAGCAGATTGACTGACATGTAAATGTAATGATATTGGTTGAAATTGCTTTGGGCAAGATGACGAAAGTCATGTGAAAAATTTTTTAACAGAGAGGGAATGTGATTTAAATTTAATAAAAAATAATATATATGTAAAGGAATTTAATTTTTGTAATATTTTTGGCCAACATAGTAAAGTAAGTGAACGATCTGACAAAGGATGTGATCTAAAAGGATTAAAAAGACATTTTTCATTTCAGGTGGATTTCAGAGCTAACAGAAACTCAAAAGATAATAATATAGTCATGTGGTAAATGGACTGTACTTATATAGCACTTCTCTGATCTTTCGACTACTCAAAGCACTTTACAACACAAGTCAGAATTCACCCATTCACACACACTAATGCCAGGAGGCGTCTCTATAAGTGCCATCCTACACATCAGGAAGTCAGACACACACATTCACATGCTGCTGGCAAAGCCATCAAGAATAATAAGGGTTCAGTATCTTGCCCAAAGATACTTTGACATGAAGAATGGAGGAGGCAGTGATCAATTCCACCGACCTTTTGGTCAGTCTTTTGTCAGTAGACAACCTGCTCTACCTCCTGAGCTACAGCTGCCTCTGTACCTCAGGATGTAGCATGTGTGTTTTGTTTCCTTGCGCTGTTTGTTGACTCATCTTTAACTTCAGCCATGCAAGCAGCTATGTTAGCTTGGCTTGCTGTATTGCGTTAACATAAACTCACTATTTCAAGAGGTTCAAATATATAACTACTTACCAGTAACTTTTTCTGTAAAGCTAGGTGAATGGCTAGGTAGATAAGAAAAAATTCTCAGTCATAGGACCTACTTAAACAAAACTCACTGGACTGTGCTTTCCTGCCAATTTCCAAAACAAAAAAAGAGTCATGTTTCACATGGACCAGATAGACAAAAGCTTAACTGTACTACAAGCAGTGCAGTAACACGTGAAGTAATCAATCATAGCATAGGCAGATCACATGGCAGAGACCAAGAATCATACAGAATACAGCTACATAGGGACAAAAATAACCTGTCACCATCACAGCAAAATGAGTCCATCAATGTGCCAAACTACACTGCAGAAAACTAACCTACATGAAGACTACACATCTAATAATATAGGAGGGATAACACTTAACAGAACAGTGCCTGGCAACTAAGTGACAGAGTTTTGAGTCCTAATTAGAGCCCTCTTCATCGATAATTATTCTGAACTCTCACAGATAAGCATATATTACATTTTTAATTATAGGATGCATTTCCACTCTAAGATATAGCTCAATTTAACTATTGTTTTTTGTTGTGTTATTTTTGTAATCTAACACAAGTAGCATCCTCTCAGTGTATGCAGGATTTAGTTGAGCGTCCAAGCAAAATCATAACTCTTTGTCTATTTTGGCAGTTAGGCAACAATATGGTGGCTTTACTTTGGTCTGCAGAGGCTGCTGCCTTCACCCACTGACAAACTATAACCTGCATATTTACTGCTAATCTGACAATTCACCTTAATCTTTTCCAATACTGCACTAATTCTTAATCTCTTTCACTCCCTCTTTTGCTCAACCACATGCTCACTATGCACTTAAAGCTAGCCAAAAACTCATAACAGAGGATATTGTAGGAAGGGTGTACGTCACCTTTTATTTACTCAGTTTGTTTATTTGGGGCAGGTGAGTAAAAAGAAGGGGTTACTTGGCTATTTAAAAAAAATCCTGGTTTAGGATTGATTTCTTGTGTTGTGCAAGTAGTCAGTGTCCTACAGCATATCACTTCACCAACTCAACTTGTTTTGAACACTGACCAAGGTGAAGCAAAACAGGTACCTTCCAACAGATGCTATCCACCACGGAAAAGAAAAAAAGGAAAAAAAAAGAGTAAGTACAGTTTAGTCTAGCCAAGCCATACTATGCAGTGGAAAAGACCTAATAGAAAACTCTTTCAAGTGCCTCACAAGAGGAAATTGGAAAATGAAAAAAATAAAAATTCAAATAGTAAACATCAGCAAACCTAGTCAAATAAGATACTCTCCCTGATAAAACTAAATTCTTACTTCTCTGGGCAGTTTCATGTAGAGCCTCCGGGCCTTGAAGCTGTAATCTCAGAACACTTAGCTTTAATCCCGGACTCTAAAACAGATGAAGAGCTCTGAACAGGTACATATGGTGTTGTTAAGTCTGAATTAAAGCATGGAGTCAGATCATGAAGCCATAAAGCTAATCAGTGAGATGTTAAAATATATCTTTCTGTGTACAAGAAGCTAGTATAAAGAGGCTAAAACAAGATGTGGTCACACTCCTTTAGCTCTGATTAAAGGCCTTAATGTTAAGCCTTGTACAATCTGCAAGATCTTAAGTCTTGTGATTGACAGTCATTATATAAAGGCATTTTAGACTAATCAGCAAGCTTAAGATGTTGCCACAGGTAACCAGTAGATGGCGGGATTTGTTTACTGATGCGATATGAAAAGACAATAGTAGAGTAAAGGTCAGCCTTCCACTGACCTATTTGAAAAAGCATAATCCCCTTTTTAACAAAAACAAAAAATCCTGCAAGATTTGCCAGAAGTCGCAAGATCTCAGAGCAAACCCTGTTTTCAGTTAAACAAAAAGAGTTTACTCTAACAAAAAGATCTCTCTCTGTAAAAAATCTATTCAATAATGTTGTCAGATTTTTAGAATACCTATTGCAGCCTGTGGGTGGAAAAAAGGCAGTTTAGGTGGACAAAACAAAGATGGTTGTAGTTGCCTGAAGAGATCATATTGTCGCCATTGTATCAGTGTCATGGGTTGCCCCCTAAGGTGATCTACTGGAACCACTGCAAAACTTTTGGTGAGTATCAGATATTCGTACACCAAAACATATTAAATTAGGTCTGAGTTTAACACTACCGGAATGACCTTTTAACTAAAATCTGCACAATCTATGTAAACTTCATTGATATTTGTACATATATGCTTATCAGGAATCTGTTTGCTTCAAACATGTTTGTCTAATGCTCTAAAACAAAATAACAATAGTAATGATGATGTCAATGATAATAATGGCAATCATTATGATAATAATTATAATAATGACAATAAAAATAATAATGATAATAATGACAATAATAATAATGATAATAAAAAATAATGATAATTATGTATAAAAAAATAAATAATAATAATTCTAAAAATTACACAGCTAAAGAGATTTATTAGTAAGTGACTGACAGTACCATGATTAGGTGAGAAAGGGGCATTCTTGAAAGGCTCAGCTGTTCACAAGCAAGGATGTGGTGAAGTTCATATCTTTATGAAACACACAACTGTATAAGGATATCATTACATGGGTTCAAAAAATATCCTTTAAACACTCTTTAAAAGGCATTTTTTTCAAACTTTTTGGAATCAAGCTGTAGATCATTATTAATAACATATCCCAAAATAAGAATTCATTTAGAAAAATATTTGTCCAAAAGTGACTCTTTACTGTGCATTACATAGTTTTAAAAAGAGTAGGAAACTTTTAATTGCTAGATAAGAGGTAATCTACTTTATTTAGTATAGTACTGCCACCCAATCCTTTCACACATCAAAAATAAAGTTGTTTATTAAAGGCTGCATGGTGATTAGTGCACTAACCTTTGTTACTGCTTTTTGTTTTCAACTCACCAACTTCACACTAGAAACTACACTTGTTTGGGTCTATTGCAAACACATCCACCAAGAGTGAAGTTGATCACATAAACAGTGATTGAGAAAAACAAAAGACAGACTGTTAGACAAAGATTCCTTCCTTAACAGTTGGATTGTTTCAAGTGTTTCACAAATCAAGTTGAGTAATATATTTTGGGAAATTAATGAGATAAGTAACTCAAGGGAGAATAATACTGACTATAAAGGACCTGTACAACAAAAAACATAGAAAACCCAGGCTAATACCAGTGACATTTATTGTCAGTAAGAGCCACTAATAAGTACTAGAGAGGGTCACACAGGTGGCAAGTTTCTTAGTTCCATAGTTTCATACTATTAAAAGTAAAAAATGTCGAGCAGCAAGTGCCAAATTAAAGTCAACTATAATGCTAGCTTACTAGAAAGAAACACAGCATGAGTCCCACTGAAAATTAAACTGGAAGTTGCATAATCTAATCTCAGAGGATAATATGAGTGCTGTTTGCAAAGTTTCTAGAGTGGAGAAAACTAACTTTCGTGGCTTGTAGTCTTCAATCAGCACATTCAGACTGGTAGGCTGATCCAGATATTGATTCTAGAAAGATTAAATAAGAAGATTCTTTTTTCAATGAATGTAAAAGAATACATACATCATACATAACAATCATACATATTTTGAGTAGCACAACCATCTTGAAAGTTTTAATGGTACCTCAAAATTTGAATATTTTTTCTATCTATCTATCTATCTATCTATCTATCTATCTATCTATCTATCTAAATTATTTGCAATAATGATGATGCAAAAAGAAAAAGAACATCATTTAATCCAACATATTCCAACATTTTGTAGCTGCTGTCGCGATGGGCTAAATGGCAGTTTATAACCTGTAAATAACATCTAACTGAATCAAAACCTTTATCCTACTTGTATTTTGACCACTGAGGTTGGTAGAGTGCATTTTGACTTTTTTCCAAATCTCTCATGCAGCTTTCTGACAGAATGTTTAATTCACTTAAAACTGTGTTTGGAGCCTAGTATTTGGATTATAATAGGTTTGAAAGCAAAAACAGAATAAAACTGATTCAGTCAGAATAAACTGGCCCAGACTAAATGGGCTTTTTTTTGATTGCACAGGGGTTGTCAACCCTTTTCATAAACTGATCAAGGGAAAAATTCTACATAAATGGATCTAATCGTTTCTCAACTTTTACTGTTTGCTGCAGACATTCATTCAGAGTTTACTGGTTGCGAAAATTTAAGCACCCCAAAGTACTGTTACCATTAAAACAAAACGCCAAAATGGTCTTCATGTGCTTGTATCCCCTCATTTATTGCCCTAGTAGGAATGTGTTATTATTAAGCTATTGCTTATTTATAAACATCATGATAATAGCAACCAATGCGCTGAAAAAAAGACAGATCTCCATTTTAACTGCTAATCAACCACATAATTTATGATTGATTAAAGTCTGTGGCGCATGTAAACACCAGACCTCATTAGATCACATAAGATTTAAACAAGTAGATCAAAAATTTTCAATAGGAATATTTTTTTTATTAGAATGACAAAAAGTGTGCGACAAACTGCAGCTAGAGACTGAGGCTCTGGGTGAAAAGAGTTTCCTGCTTAGTGTAACATTTTCAGCTAATTTTTACCTGATTGCATGTACACCTTTTTTCAAACATCTTTAAAACATGGAATAGGTATAGTTGCTAATGTAGGATTACTGGTATCTTGCATAGGTACAAACCTTAAGAGCAGCTGAGCAGCACAAACTGCTATTTTATATATGAACAGAACTTCAGTTGTTAATCTTCATTAAGTTTCAGTGGTGCCTAAAGTGTAAAAAGCTCACAAACAAAAATTGAAAACATAAACAACACATCTACTGTTAAATCTGCTAGTTTGGTACATACAATTCAAATTAAAACTACTTTACCTCACATTTTCTAAACTAACATTTTTTTTTTTTAAAAAGTACTTCTACTTTTACTAACTAATATCTTGACAACACTGGCCAACTCAATACTGTCTGTGGTTTTACAGTACATTTATAGGAAAGCACATGCAAGAGGCTTTTGGTTTAAATAAACAGTTGCTTTACATGTAAAAAATGTTTTACCCCTGCAAATGAGTCAAGAATTCTGCTAACAGAACCTTCTAAATGGCACGGAGGCAGGGTTCTCATCTCCTACCTTATGTACTTACACACTTAAATGCCTACTCCCTCTAGTGCTGTATTCAAACGTACACAGTTGTTTTTCAAAAATTAGTATTTTCTCTGGGTTTTGGCCTTTTAATCACAATGAACCCAGTTTAAGGTCAGTGAAAATTGACCTTTTGGAAAACTCTGGCAAGAGCTATATTTAAAAACTGTTTGCAGTGTTGACGTGTAGACAAGGCCTGGGAAAACAAATTGTGCTCTGTTTTTCCTGTCTGTACACAGGTGATATAGTCTTGGTGCTAACAGCACCTTTCATAACTTAACACATAAATGTAAAGTTAATCTTGCACTATATTGAGGAACAGTGGCATCAGAATGTGCTACAGAGGTCACTTCAAAAACAAATGTTTTTAAACAGTATGGCACTGCAGTCTAAGAACAAGCACTGTATGCTTGTAGGAGAAGCTGATAACAATCACTAAGTCAGCTAACAAGCTTTTGATATACAATATGAGGTATGGACGGCCAACAACAAACATTCTTCATTAAACAGTGAGTATTTCGATACCTAAAGATTAACATAGATCTGTAATCCACTTATGTAAATCCAGACAGGGCAAGGCTTCAGCTACAGCTAACAGAGCTGAACTGGTATTCTATGAGTCACTGCAAAGAACATTTATTAGTCAATCGTCACTCTGGAACTACTTGATCATTGCAAAGCACTGATTTGGTCTGCAGTACAGCACTCTATATTTTCTAGTTGTGTACATAATGACGGGTGACAGTTACATATGAGTCAGTAGTAACCCTATCCATGAACATTTGTTTTTCGACTCTGTAAACCAGGTATGCAGATCATTTGCATTATCATCACAAAGTTTCTTCACTTTTACAGAGGCAGATGTTCCCTAGATGGGATGGTAAATCATTTGTTTAGCTATCATCTTTGAGATGAAGGCTATTGTTTGCTTTTGCATATCTATCATCAAACTTACTTCATCTGGTGTTGATCAGTGAATGGGCCCCCTTTTTCTGCTAAGTGCTTCACTCTCAAATTACTGTGCAAAGTTTTTGCTAATATGCTAGATTGCCTGGCAGAGTTTACAATGCACCTCATTTAGTTCAGTTTTTTTAAGTTGTTTGACACATAACTTTTTGATGGCTGTAGTAATCTCTGCATATCTCTCCTGCCTATCAAGTGATATGCAACAATGCAAATGCTCACAGTGCTGTCCCAGTTAGGAAAAGAATGTGCCACACTTTATACATACACCTGGTAATAAGGCAATACTATAATCTACATTAAATTGCATTATTACAACATCAAAGCTCCGTTAAAAGAAAAAAACAAAGTAGTGTTTTTTTTGTTTTACATTATATTATATTGGACCTGCTAACCACTTTTGGACTTTGGCTGACTTGTTAGAAACCACTTAACTACTGACAAAGATTATTACACAAAGACTCACACACACAAAAGTGACCACCTATTTGTGTGATGGCAAAAACAGCATCTAATCAAGGTAAAGTTCTGATGTTTCAGCATAGATATCATCCTCACAATCTGTCCCTTAGCTCAGTGTCTCCAGCTTACATGCACAAACTGACAAACTACCCTCCAACCATGATGGTGTTTCATGCAGCAAGGTGGCTAAAAAAAAAGAAGCTTTAGGACAGTGACACCATGTGGGCTCATACAATGCTGAATAAAAAACAAACTATTTCAAACATGCATTATAAAACATTAATGTTTTTACCACTCAGTGCTGACACATTCAGAGATGCACACAGTGCCAGTGCAGCATGCTCATGCTGTGTAATGTTAAGTATACTGATAAACATGCACACACACCATCATCATGACATTAACTTAACAAAGAAAGCTCTGTAATTTGCAGACAGAAACAAAATTAAGCTTCATACTTTACTGGCTACTGACAAACTACACACAGTTAGAAAAAAAAATATTCACACACACACATAAACAAGAGAATCAACACACAGACTTCCATGACACTAAACTCACACACTCATGTGGCTATACTATGAAATAAGGATGTGATAAGTTGACACTGTTTAATCAGTGTGGTTGTGTTAGTGTTTGTGTGTGTGTGTCTACTGACTCTTGCTCTTGCGCAGCAGGGCAGAGGTGATCCATGGTTCTGATTGGACCATTCTGCAAGAGGGCATGGTCTTGTCCTCCACGGATGATGATGTGATCACCATGGAAATGCCTGGCAATTGTTCAATCCAGCAAGGAAATATTGTCAATCAGGACACTTTGTCATTCGAGGAACTGGTGGGGGTTTAAGTATCTGTCATCAGACGTCTTCTCAATTCTAGAGTCCACTTCAACTGTTTGCATTCAACTAAATCAATTAATCCTCTAATGGTGAAAAACTGACCAACAATCAAAAGGCACCGTCTTCTCTGGCTTGTTTCTATTTTTAATTACGTTGTGACTGAGGTTTTTAAGGCAACCAATTGGTGTACAGGCAGCTTGTCTCTCTGGAGTAAAAATATAGAAGATGTAACCTCTGTCGTCTTTAGAGTTACAGTTATAGATATAGATCTCTCACATATATATTTTGTTTCTATGTAGGTCTAGGGGGTGAGGGGGGTACAGTATTTGGTTAGTCAGGTTAGCTTTTCGTAGTGTTGGTCTTGGCAGTTTCATGCATTCTTTCTTTGTGCCTGAAGTTTGCACTGCTCGAGATCGCTGGTGACTAGTATCTTAATGTAGTCAAAAGTAAACTTTTCTTCAACAGAAAGTTAACAAGTGGCTTGTCTAAAAGTTTAAATCTAAAGTTTAAAGCTAAATGTCAGAGGGGTAAAGGCATACACTCCACTTGCTTATGCTAGTTTTTCTTTAGACATCTGATTACATTAGTATTAGTCCAATACTAGGTTAAAAGTGTAAGGTGAAGCTAGTATATCAGAGTTACTAAAACTCCAAGGTAAGTAAGGTAAGTATGGTTTCAAGAGACCTCATGTCATTCAACAGAAGAAGTTATTTTTATTTTATTTATATTGAGCAATTTTTCTTTTTCATCAAGACTACATGTGAAAAATATTTACTAGCTGTAAGTCAAGTCTGTGCTAACCAGGCTCACCCAGCATTCTGCCATATGGGCTGAGCGAGAAGGGGCAGTTTGATAGAAGGGGTGGAAAAGAAGGAGGTGGAGGGGAGTTGGGTTTCAAGCTGTGTTTTTACCCCATCCCTTACAACGAAAATAGTCCAATCACTAGCACTTTCTGGGAGGACTCTTCACTGAACAGTGTAGGACCCTGTAGAGTGGTTTTATCGCTCTGATTAATCAAGTGACACACAGCCCTCCACAGGCGATATCACAGAACCTACATAGCCAGATCTCCACGAAACCTGTGTGTGTTGCAGTCACTCAGCTCCCCTTGACTTGTCTAAAACAGCCAGTCTCTGCTGGGCTAAGAACGGGCCCTTTTAAAAATCAAGACTACACTGTATTTCCCATGCACTATATGAGATGTCTCTGTGACAAACACTTCCACAGTTACATGTAAACAAAGCGGTCCACGGCAACGTGTTGATTTCACAGTAAGGCTTGTTCCAGAGAAAGTTCCTCCAACTGGGTATCCACACTCATAGCCGAAAGGACTGTTTGCAGGAACAAAGGAATGTATCTTTACAAGCAGGGACACTGCATCTCAATTGCAAACTTATTTTCCTGGGGAATAAAATGTTATCTGGGGTTAGATGCCAAATGTTTCCCTTGCTGGAGAGATATACAGGGCATGCCGCTGACGGCCTGCACTGTACTTCCAAACTACGATATTTCCTCCAGTTTACCAAAGCGTTAACTTGATCCACGAGGATGTCAGCATGTGAGATAATCACACTTGAGTTAAATCACAAACAACGCCTGAATTGTAACGAACCAAAACTTGACACTCGTTTCGAAGTGCATCGAAGAAACCAAATCCAGTGAAGCTCCCGAGCTTGCTGACAGACGCTTTAGGTAGCCTCTTGACGAACCTCTTTTTCAGGCTTCAAATTCCTCCTTCCATTCGTCCGTCTCAGACTTTGAGTTTTTTATTCCCTCAAGATGGAAACCTTCACAAGGGCGATTTCGACTCATTTTCTAGCCCGTTTCCTTTTCCGTGCTTCTCCGTTAGATGGAATCTGTGCTTCCCTCCCACACTGCTCCCCCACCCTGCCACAGGGACTATACCATATGCCTGTGGCAGGGGTCCGAGCTGGTCTGTCTGGCGCAGCCTCACACAGTACTGGTAAAACCAGAACAGATACACACACAGGAAGGAAAAAATGTCATGATCTACATTTCCCAAGGAATTACAATTCAACCACCACTCAGGCTGATGGAATTTTATGGAACTTTTTTTGAGTAAGATAGTAACAGCAACCTTCCATCTGACCACAGTAGTCTGTTCCAAGCAGACCTCTCCTGTCCTGTCCATTTATAGTAACAGCAGGATATATATACTGGAACTCTATATACACGCATGCACAGACAACCTTTACTTAAACCATTGATACAATTTTATGGACACAGTTCAGACAAAAACTAGTAAGATGCACAGGCTACTTTTCAACAGCTTTCCATTAGGTCAAACATAGATTTTACTAAAATAATGGTCTAAAACCTGACAGAATAACACTAAATACATTAAAAAAAAACATTTTTTGTAGTGTCCACAAGAAATTTAGGTACAACTTTAAACACAGTTTGGGTCTAAAATGGCCAAAACATATTTTTATCCGCTTTAAAACAAGTTATGCAATGTTATGGAGACCCTGGCTGGAGGAAGGGGGGAGGAGAAAGAAGAGACAGAGGACTCTATTGATAAATTCTATTCGAATTCGAAAAAATATTTTTTGGTAGATAAAGTTTTGAGGTATTGTAATGACATTTTATGTTACACGCAAGTATGACCTGGATTAAAAGAAGGGGCGGGGGGGTATTAATGCTGCTACCATGTAACCCAGAAAGGGCTACTTCATTTAGTCTTTCTTAATGGCTCAACTTCTCTGTACTCGGGTAAACGCAGCCTTTACCCTCACTCAGCAGGCACCCTCTACAGGCTCTGTTGCTACCCAACGCTGTGGCAGCTGCAACGCCATTGGATACATTAAGTCACATTCCTGACTGCAATTGGGTAGCGGACGCATCGGTGGGAGGGGTGTTCAGCTTAGTTTCTCAGTGTCTCTTCAAACGGCGCGAGGCAGGAATGACGCGGAAATAGTTTGAAGATGTCAGGTAGAACGAAAAAGGGAGGGGGAGACTGTGGGGGTTGACATACAGCAGGGGAGCGGGGGAGAGAGCGGGGCTAAAGGCTTCCAAAAGCACACGGTCACTGAATGACTCTTTACAGCTGAGATGTGTGACTTGTCCTCACAACCCCTGCCAAAGCTAAAAGTTGTTGCTGTTGCTATCCGAGCATTCCAGCTAAATCCGGCACAATGCTGCCTGGGAACAGCTCAGCACACAAACAGTGTCATAAAGCAGCTGACAGCCCCTTAAAGGAAAATTCACTCTCAAACAGGTCTCAAAATACGCTGAGAAATCTGTGTCACTTGAATTGTTTTCTTTAAGTTACTTTAAAATTCAAGCTTTGCATTTTAATTATCTGGTAAATGTACTATTTGATTTAAAAAATGAAGGTAAAAGTCTTCTGAAGCCTGCCTACTGTAATTACTTATTGAACATGGTATGGTCACCCCTGGTAATGTTGCAGTAATTGGACAGAACTGAAACAGTACACCTTCAACAAGACAAGTTCTTTTATTGTCTTGGCCAATTTTGATTGCTACAATGTGCATCTTGATTGCCAAATAATATTGAGCTATTCTTTAAACTGTTCAATGTCTTTTGTTACTTAAGGTGATGCAGTATATTTAAGTACACTATTAGTGTACATAAATCCCCATAATGGTCAAGTTGCAGTAAAAATAAATTTGATTGAAATTCAGACACTTGTAATTAATAAAGCTTTAATTTACTGTCAGATTTTTTTTGTTTGTAAAACAAAGTTAAGTTCTAAAGGCAAATGGCAAGTGGAGTTACTGAACTCTGGGTTTGTAGTGTCTCTTTGATTTTAGTTTCTGCTGCCTGTCTATGCAACCTCAAGGCTCCAGAGCCCATGGTTCAAATAACTGTACTCCCACACACTGAAAAACAGCTGACCACTGTGTAAACTGGTCACAGCTTAAAATAGGATAGCATGGCCTACTAACATGCTATTATTGTAAAGCTTTCATTAAAATGATATTTATCTCATATATGTAAAAAAAAATAGCGGGAGTTGTTAGCAATATGACACAGCAGCAATGTACATAAAGTGGCAATCACATGCAAATGTATCACTACAGGTGACCTGCTTCAAAAATGCAGAATGAGGTGTCTGGGTCTAAATGGGAGCCTGGAAGATGTCGGAAAGGAGAAGTAAATTGCACACTTACTGTTCAATAGGAAAAACAAAGATGGTGTCTCATTTTTAGTAGCTCTTTCTGTATTATTGCTCCTGTTGGGGCTCCACTTTGATCTAAATAAAACTGAACTTGTGTGTTAAAAGGTTTGAAAACAGTGCTGGGTGCAAATGCCAGTGTAGTTTCTGGATCCGGAGGTCATCAACACCAGATAATTGATACCACTTTTACAAGGAAAAAAATGGGTTTGTTTCCTGGATTTAAAAAAAAATTTTTTTGGGGGGTGGGGGGGGGGGAGTCTTAACAACTTCTATTTCTCAAAAATCATCTCTCATGCATTTTAATTAAAAAAGTAATTGGTTGCATCTCTTGAATCACAATTAACTCTATGACTGCTTATATGAATCTGGCCCAAACATTTTGTTTAGTTTTTCCAAAATACATTTTAGTTCATTCTCAGTGCTTCTTTGAATAAAATGTGCAAACCTCCTAATCTAACCAAAAGGTCTCTAAGTTTAAAACAGATAGACCGCAGTTCAGCTTAGTGTGTAAAGAGAATTTCCACACTATAGGTATATGCCTTCCTCACGCTGACTGTATGTGAACCAGCATATATACATTAAGAATTATCTTATTATAGGTATTTTTACCTGATGGACTAGATAGCCATTAGGCTGTGGGCATGTACACTAATTTGGACTTAAGTCAAATGTATACTTGTCCATGCACAAGCATGCCATTTGATTCACAACCACCAGGACTCAGGAAGTGGCTTGGCATGCAGACATAAAGAAAAGCAAAAAGACATATACCTGAAATGTTCTGCATTTCTTCTCTCTCAGCTATGCATACCCCATTATTATCTTGGCTCCACAATTAGAGACCTCTGAGCAACAGGTGAGCAAGTATGCGTGCTTGTGCCAGAAATGACAAGACATTTATATAGTACAAAACTATATAATGGCTAACTATCAAAATGATTATATTGTTTAGTATACTGTTAAGTAGTGATACAGTATGTTGCATTGGCAGAGAAGTAGCTTCAGCGGACAGTGGACTAAAACAGGCTGTGGCATTATGTGCAGTAGTTTCCTGTTGTCTGCTTAGCATATTTGCCTTGTCTGTTGAAAGCTCAGTCACACTTAAAAGAGCTGTGGCTATATTATTAAATATATGAAAAGACGTTAATAATTCTCTCACAGTTACTGACTGTCTCCCACTAAGTTACATTTAGCTGCGCTAAGACTAGACAACGGAGATTACAACAGCAGTGAGGAGAGGCAAGCAGACTCTGAGACTCACGTGCCTTGCAGCAAAATTCCACCCGGCAACTATACACTGTACCATGGCAACAGCCCTGCCATTGGTCCCCGGTGCGTTTTCAAATGACCAATGGGATGGCCAGCCGCGGGTGATGCTTGTTGCTAGGTAAACATGATGCAGAGGAAAGATAGAGGTGCAGAATTACCATGCTGCTACTGCAGGGTGCTTTCAGTATGTAGTGGAGGAGCACTTCACATTCGGAGATACCCTTCTCACTTGGCGGTGCCAGAGAGACAGAAACAAAAAGAAGCAGGCATTACACTGGCAAAAAGGAATAACTAAAAAGGTTGAGCTAAAGCCTGTGGAAATGGTGCTGCCTATGATCTTTTTAACGTTCTACATGCCAAAATGCCATTAATCTGCCCAAAGCTAACTAGAAGGAAATGTTTGAGTAAACACAGATGAGAATCCTCTTCTCAAATACATTGTCCAAACAAAGTGTTTTAATGTAATTCAACTGATACATTCAATTTCAACTGAAATTTGTAGAGCACAGTTAGAAATAATAATAGCACACCAATGTAAATAAATAAATAGATAATATTAACAATGGAGAAAAATTGTTTAGATAATGTGTTTGTTTAAGGGCATAGAGCAGCATTTTAGAACTGTCAGATCAATACAAATAATTATAATCATTCATTCACTCCATCAATCAATCAATCAATCAATCAATCAATCAACAGGTGGGGTAAGCGCAGTGATACACAATGCTCAGTGTGGGTGACAGTACTACCATGCATGACCATCCTTTGTAGTTGTGTGTACCTGCGATTTTGTTACGCAAAATTCCTGATCATGAACTACTTGTGTCTATGAAATGTTTAGAAAACAAAACTATTTCAGATTGGCTTTAATCAAGATAAACACTTATTTAATATTCAGTTCCAACTGTAGGTTGCAATTTATAAATCTGTACTTCCCATGACCTCATTTTGGGATCTTACAATTCTCATGATCCCAGTGACCGTTTCTCAAGTTGTTATGTTACTCAGAGTATGGCTTGTTTTTGTCTTTCTGATGATGAATATTGCTATAAATTGTAAATTAAACATTATCTCTGTATACACATGAAAGATAGAACATGCTAACTATTAAATTATATCCATGTAGCCGATTTAAATGTCACTTCCATTAGACAACAGTAAGTAAGACCACAGTTTAAAAAAGTGAAGTATCAAAATGACAGTTCTCATTTCATTTCTCATTCTCATTTAATTTTAGTATCTGCCAGACGGTGGCAACTTACTGACATCTATGTCCCTGCAGTATTACAATTTACACACTTGAGTGTATACAATTTATAGTTATATAATGCTTCCTCCCCAGTTTACTGTAACTGTGATGTGAACCTGCACACACATGACAACCTCCTGCTGAACAGGTTGGCAATCTATGAAAATTGTCTCTAAATGGATCAAAGCAGTGAGGCTGTCTACGAACTAGCAGCCACAAGGAACACATAACATAGGAAACTGTTCATTTGCAAACTAAAAAAAAGGGGCAGGTGTTGAAACAACTGACCAATTCATATCAAAATGTACACATACCAATCCTTACTCATGAAAAAAAAGTGGTAGTGAAACAGTGGCAGAATGTAAATGAGTCTATTTACTGTGCAGCAGAGATGTGTTAGACTTTCTCCTTGTCTATCATGTTAATAAACAGGGTCATAGAAATTACATCATAATCTTTTATTACTCATCATTTCAGTTTTTGTGTTAAACTGATATTATATCACTTATTTAACAGCATTTAATTAAAAAACAAGTTGATCACAATATCATTTATTAAACAGATCAAACCTACAAATTGTGCAAGAAAGAACAGAGATTCGAACTGTGGTGTCACTTTGTACTTTAACAAGACAGAACAAAGCAAATGATTTTATTTCTTTTAATAGTGACAGCACAGGTAATAAATTGGTACAAAGACATAATGAACTTTTGCTTACAATATTTGGAAGTTACTTTTAAAAATCCAAATTAAACCCTTTATACATGAAAGATCAGTGTCAGCCCTCAGCATGAATGATCTACCACCTTTTTTCTTTTTTTTTTCAAATAAAAGGAAAAATTTAAATCTGGTTCGTCCGTTACTCCCATTAAATCACAGTGCAAAAGCAAAGTTGTCATCTTAGTTACCATATGACTGGTTGCTGAAAAACAGCTTCTTACTCAAAAATATATTTTTTGAAACATAAAAACAAATAAACAGTGTTGTGTGTCACTTAACTTCGTCTATAGGATAGTCTATAATGTTTTAATCTGTCAAAATGACAGACAGCCTTAAATTTTTTTAGTTATTACACAAAAAATATACATCAACTGCAGAATATATTAAATTAAAGAGACTCCTGCAGTGTAATATACAATATGTAAATCTTAAAGCTTGCACCTTGAAAAGTTTTCAGTTTTTACAATGTTACACTTCTGCATTTTAAACTGCTGCATTACTATATTTTAAGTGGTATTATCTTTTTGGCTACTTTACAGGAGCAGAAGTACTTTTTCGATGGTTGAACAGCTTCAGAAACTATCTTTCTCTTTACCTTTCAGGTGTAAGAATTTTAGGTTACATGCAGATAATTTATGGAACTGTCCAAAATGGATGGTCTGACTTCAAGACCCTCTTAATGTATTTATCGGTAAGGTGTGTAGTGAGGTGTTAAAAAGACATGTTTAAATTTTTCTGGTTAGCTGTATCTTTTTACCATTCTTTACACCATGGTTATGATGGAGGACATTGATTTAAAAACCCCAAATATAGGGAAGTATACAATAACCAACAGTTTGAAAAATTGAAGTTTTTTTTAACAACACTGACATTTGATTTCCATCTGGTGCATAACAGCTGTGATTGGTGGACTTGGTATCATCTAGTTTCCTACCATGATCCTATCACTTGCAGGTCCTATTGTTTGACATAGACATAAGAAGTACACAACGAAAGTCAAAACATTGGCATAGAAACTAGACTGCAAATTAGCATTTGACAGTGTAATTGAAGAGCTATGCAGACCACCCTCTGCACAAATAAAAATGGTCACAATGGCTTTGACCACTTGTGTGCTACAGCATGCATTTAAAAAAAGAGATCAGTCTGAGATCAGTCTTAAAACTAGTGATGATTTCACCCCAACTCAGTGTTGGTCATGTCTCCACCTTATTTCAGACTGCAATAAGTATTTGTACTCATTTTCCATGATTTATCGATGAAACCTTATACATTTGTTGATCTTCTGTTTCTTTCTCTACCACTACTATAAGATACAAATGCCACTGTCATGAAATTTTCCCATCATTTTACCACCTGTGTTACAAATTACATGTTCTTGATGGTAGGAAACATTTCTGTAACAAAATAGTTGGAGACCCAGCATAATCTGTTTTCTTGCTTTATTTTGGTAACCCCTGTCTTGTGTCTTTTGTCTACCCATTTCCTGTCAGGTTTCCCTCCTCTTGTGATTACCTTTCCCACCCTGATGTGTTTCAGCTGTGTTGATGGTCCCTCCTTTGTCTCATTAATCCTAGTGTGTATATCTCTGTATTTCCCCTTTGTCTTTGTCAGACTGTTGTCATCCTCTGGTCCTGGGGGGTATACTATGATGCAAGATTAGTAGGTTAGTAAGGAATGTTGAGTTGAAAGGAAACATTTTCTGTTATGAAGGTGGCTCTTTTTTAACCTAACTAGATCACCATTGTAACTTATGTTGCAAATTTAAGCTGCTCTGGACCAGGTTATGTTCAGAGTTTCAACTTAAAACTGACTGAAAAGCACCTCTTACCAATCAGCTCCATTAAAAGTCCCATATTATGCCCAATTTTGACAGTGTTGATAGGTTTAAGAGGTCCCAAAAACATGCCTGTGAAGTTTCTTGCTTAAAACACCACTTTGATCATGTGGAAAGGCATACCCATGTACCCCTCTGTTTCACCCTACTCTGAGCGTGCTGTTTCTGTACCTGTAGCTTTATGCAATTGAGCTGAGGTTGGTTGCAACTCTCTTGGGAAGTGCATGTGAATTTGGTCATAACCCTATGCTTACAGTGAGCACTTAGCGTAGCGCTTGGGTGCCAGCAACAGTCTCAGTTTGTATTGGTGTCAAAGCGTAACAGTCATCATAACAAACAAGTCCTTCCCTCCTACTGCACACTCTGCCAATAAATGTGAACACAAGTTATTTTATGTTAACTATTAGAATAAAACAAATTGTTTTTAAATGTGTTTTTATTGCAGATGCGTAGCTAGCCTCCATAGGCACATCAATAGATATTATTTTATTATTTATTTCTATTACTATATTATTTTATATGTGAATTTTTGGAAGCAGGTGGCACAATTGATTCATTTTGTGCGAGAGTAGGGTCACATGAAGCACTGCATCCCCCCTGTATGGGAAGGGTTTCATAGTCTTTGTATTTTTCTCATGCACTTCTTGCCTTTATTTTTGTTTTTTTATCAGCTTTAAAATAAAGCTCGCTTTTTGTTCTTCTTTAGTGTGTGTCTGCACTTCTGTCCACTTTTGCGTGAACACATGACTATATCTAGTTATCTAGCTATCTAAGCTATCTATTTATCTAGCTTATATCTACATGAACCACATATTTGACCACAACAAGGTTACTCAGATCAGATGATCTCTCTTGACCCTCCTCAGGTCTGAAATGCCTTGCTCTCTGTGTGACCCTCGTGACATGTCCTGCCATAACTCAAACCCAGAGGTGAAAGTCCTCACAACTAATGAATTTCAGCCACCACCCCTCATGTATAACTTCAGTCATGAGTCAACTTCTTTAAGCCTGCTTAAACTATATCTATTTCTATTAGATATTAACCCCAAAATAATTTGCTAAAAATAGACAACATTAACACCCAATGCCAGAGACCATCTTTGAACTGAGGCAGGGATTGCAATCGTCCCAATATACACAACCACCTATGCTCATGCAATCAAAGTCCACTGAGCTTCATAGAGATCAAGGAATGTAGTAGAAGGATAGTAAATTTCAAAGTTTCAAAGCTTTGATTTTTTTTGTTACTAATACTGTCCCCAGAAGTCACAAATTAACTTCTATGTTTAAAATAGAATGTTGTTCCACTGCTTACTGTGTACAAGATGGGTACAATAAAAAATGTTACAACCTCAACTTAAGTTTTTCCTTTTTTTTCCAACTTGTTTTGTTGATTTGTCACATCTGGCCATTAAGTATTTTTATTATTGTTTTTTTTTTGTTGTTTTTTTTTAGGATTCTACACTGTAAATGTCCTTACTGTTTCTTTGCAAAGGATAAAGGATATCTGGATCAATAGCTCATAGAATAGTGTTGATTTTAATATGTACGTTGGTACACAGCAAAACACAGCCTCATCTGTTTCTTATGTTATTTCCCTCTCAAACAATGGTGAAGAAAACCAGGAGCAAAGGCAAGGAGTTGAGTTTTCTCTAGAACAATCTACTGACTGGTGTGTAACCTGCATGCTTAATCAATCAAAAGCACACAAGATTAAATTACCTCATATGTATTTATTTACCATTTATAGCTTTGTAACAAATATAAAAACACAGAATCTGTCTGCTTGTATGCATGCCCTGCACCAACCAGCCTGTCTGTAATTGGTAAGCAACTTATTCTTACTTCTCTCTGCTCTGCTTCATGTGTGTTCAACAACCACAGGGTCCTCAAAAGCTGGTCTATATGTGGTCATTGAGAGTGTTGGATGTGAACTACCTAATGTTATGGCAGATCGTGCTCGGCATTCAAATCATTTAAAATAATTGGTCTGCCTTATCATTTCTGTGCCATTGTTGAAAATATTCTGTAAATGACAAAAATTGATGTGACCCTTGGATGACGCCAGAGGAAGGTATCATCAAAGGTACTGCAATTTATCCCGTGGGGAACATCAAAGTCTGTACTGAATGTCACGTTCATATAACAAATAGCTGTTGTAATAGTATATAAAAAAAACAGAAATGTTATCCTCGTTGCATAGCTATACATAGATTGCATTACTTGACCACCCACTTCACAAGCTTTATTTAATGCCTTTGTAAAATTCATAGTCATATGAACCATGATACAATTATGGCTGAAAGTGTCCACTCTATAAATCAGTTGAGTTGAACCAATATCACTTTTAAAGTGACAACAGTAAGGTCAGTTGACTGACAAGATGATGGCAGAGCAAAAGTGAGCAAACATGCATTTTGTAAAATATTTAGGATTTAAACTAAATGCTAATAAGAAGCCTGGTAACCAACTCCCTGTTGGTTACCTGGCTTACAAGTTAGAGGTTGCAGCTTGTTGCAACAATTTTTCATCTAACAGCTTACTGTGGCTGCCTCTTCTTGTTTCATTGGCCCTTGCTATATTTTAAATTGATATGCTGACAAGATATGCCAAAAATGACCAATGTTCTGTATTACAGGCACAGTGTAGAGTAATCAAGGTAACTTTTAAAATTACTGTGCACCGTTTTTTTCTATGAATACTAACTAGTAGGTCTTTGATCTTAAATTATTTTGTTACAGATTCAATTTCAAGAATGTATATATTAACAAAAAGTAACTGTTGAACTAAACATTTAAGTCAAAGTAATCAGTGCTGGGCCTGCACCTACTTGTCTTGTCACGTGAGTGATAGTTAAGTTTGGCAGAATGATGTGATGTAAAACAGTGGTTAGAGTGGTAAAGCTAAAACATTTGTTAGTGTTTACTGTTTCAAATGTTGAGGTGGACATTAAAATGTACAGTGACAGATTAAGTAATATTTCAACAAAAACACGCATGGGAACAGATATTGTAATGGTGGATGTAACTTTTTTTTTGGCTCTCTTCATTGATTATCTCAATACTTTTTGAGTAAGTTCTGTTTGTAAGCTCCTCTACAGTTGCAATGTAAAGTTGTAAACAAGTTACTGCTATCTTAGAGTTAAGTTGCCCAGCTCACCAAGCAAAGGCTAAAATTGCTTATGCCCATTCTAAACTTTAAACATCCAGTTGAGTCCATGCCAGTGTAAGCCAAACAGGTACAACAGACTTTCTGCACAGCAGCAGTTATCTTCAGTCTGAAGCAGTAATAAAACTGATGCCCAAACCGAAAACCTCGTCGGCTAACAATTTAAAAATAAATATGTAGCAATGGCAGCACATGCAAACACAGTGGCTGGTAGCTTTTTTCAATCTTGCTTTTATCTTTTTGGTTTTATCTAATCTTGCAGCTTTATTACTGACACGTGTGACCCAATAACTGAAATATACCTGTCAACACTGGAAAAGGAAGTGCAGGGTTTGGATTATAAACAGCAGACTTAGCACGGTAACTGTCCACAGCACCTTCTGACATCCAAGCCAGACCAGCCAGTTCAACCAGGTAGGAGAGAAAAGAGAGCCCAGATAACAGCCAGACCAAGGTTGGTACTGGCTAACAGGCTGTTGTACCTGCATCTTTGCAGAGAATTATCTGTGCCTCAACAGCTTGGATTAAGCTGTTGCACTGGACAGGCAGACTATGTTCTGAGCTGACAGAGCACAGAACACTGGCAGGAAGAGGGGAACCATACTCTGATTTTTACATCAGTGATGCTTGGCTCAAGTGAGTTTAAGCTTTGATAGTGTTTCTCAGATGTCAAACATTTTATTTGAAGATGCCAACCATATTATTATCACTCTCGTTGCAACTGCTTTATTCCACCAGTCCTAAATTCAAAAAATGTCAATATTATTTCCTGGGTATATGGGTCTATGTGTGAATGTATATAATGTATATATATGCATGTGTAATATATAAATACACAGATGTATATGTATTTATATACATACATACATACATACATACATACACATATACAACTGTATATATTGCTCTTTTTTATTGCATGAAAAGACTACAAACTTTCATGACATTGTGCAACCCTGTGCTGCAGAAGGATTAATAAATTACCCTGTACCTTGTTTTGTATAAAGTTAACCTTAAACATAAATGACCCAGTATTTATAATGGCTTTAACCTCACTTTGTGTTATGAAGTCAGCATACACAATGGTGATGCACATCCTTGCTTGACTTGTGAAGGCTACACAACCATCAAACACTATTTAAACAAAGTACTGACAATAGTTTGTAAAAGATCCCGCTATGCCTTTCACTCCTTCATTCCCTGAAAAAAATTTTGAACTTTCCATAAAAAGAAATGCATGCGTCTCATGCATTAGCTTGTGTTAGCTGTCATTGGCAAGATCACAAGTACTAGTTTTTCATGTGTTGCACTGAATAGGTGTTTGAAATTTGTTTGTTTAAAAAAATAGGAGTCTTAGATAACTATAGACAATAACATGTCAGTTATATATTTGACATGATATATCCAACTAGAAACTTTAATTGAGTGTTTTTATGATAATTACATACCATCATTCTTTCTTTTAGGGGATCAGCCTTGAGGCCATTATGTCTTAAAACAAACAACTGTAAAGAAGCACTGGCTTAAATAGCAGGGATCAGCAGCATTTTACCCATCCAACTCAAATTCCAGTTGAAACAACTATTGATTGACATTATCTATGCTGTTAAATATCTAACATTATTTTTTTACTGCAAAAGAACTGTATAGTTTTAAAATTGATATTGTTTGAAAAATCTGAGACAGCTGCTTGCCAGGCTTTGATCTATCGTTTCAGTATCAGCTCTTGTAAACAATTTTTACATCTACAATGAATCAAAGGCCAATACAATTTTCATAGCAATGAACACCTAAAAACTATTAAAAATCTGCTGTTTCCATCAGCTTAAAAGAGCTTCATCCTTTAGCTCATTGTTTTGGTTCTAAAGCTGAGCACTGCACTTTTTCCTGATACTGATACAGTAACTGTATGTAACATGCTTTTAAATAAATTTGCTAATGAAAATGACCTGAAACTAGGAAAGGTTTATGCAACTTGATTAACCAATCATTGGCCTAGACCAGTGACCAAAAAAAGTTAACCTATGGATTAGAGTGGATGTTGGATCCCAATATATCATGTGGGATATGGATGCTAAGTTAATGTTCAGAATGATGTCAGTCTACTCACAATTAATTAAATGGTATAAGTACCTCAATGTCATGTAGCAGTATTGTCCTATTGGACACTTGGGCCTAGCCAGCCACACCAATTCAACACAATAAACACTGTGTAATCTCCTAATCAAGAGTTTCAGGGTGTTCATGACAGCACAGACTCTTCTGTTTCTACTGTTCACATCACAATACTGAGCTAATACTGTTGCAAGTTGATGTTAACTTTGCATTTGGCAAACATTTCCGTCAACCCATCTTTTCTCCAAATATCTAAATACTTTTCCAAACTCCTCATTTATTCCTTTAGATATCTTCACCATCTTTTTCTTGGCTGCTAGCAAGCATCTGCCTGATACAGTCATTGTGACACAGACATGCCATTTGAGTGTCAAAATAAAGGATTTTCTTGTACATGACGATGTGGACTAAAGATTTTGTTTTTTCGTCCCTCTTAGTTATTTTTTTGAAAAATAAGTTCTAAATTCCTTTACCTTTTTAGAACTGACTTAAGTTTACATTTGAAGAATACAAGTACTTGTAGAGAAGTGACATGGCAGTAAGCACCGTTGCCTCACAAGGAGAAGATTCTGGGTTTGAACTCTGCCTTTCTGTGTTGGGTTTGTGTGTTCCCCCAGCGTCTGTGTGGGTCCCCCCAATTGCTCCAGCTTCCTCAAACAGTCTTAAGCTATGCAGAGGTTAGGCTAAGGAGCAACGCTATATTACCAGTAGGAGTGAGTGTGAGTACAAGGGGTTTTTTTTGTCTCTATTTGTTAGCCCTGTGATGAACTGGCAACCTATTCACTCAGCTTGCCTAATGTCCACTTGGACTGACTCTAGCCTCTTGTGACCCTGCAAAGGATAAGCAGTTATAAATAAAGAATAAAAGGATGAACTGGTATGGGTTCACTGCAAACTTGGTATGTAAATAATGTAAAAAAAAAGTTGGCCAAGCAATAATTTATGATTTGAATGATGCATATTCACTTGTCTAAAATCACTCACTAATCACTATATTGTCCACTATTACGCGAGTTTTCCATTTTCTAATACTGTCTGAATTGTTAGTGAGAATTACAAGGAATAGAAAAGTTAAAACTAATGTTAGATGGGCTAATGTTAGATGGGCTAATGTTACCGTTTTTTTGTGTGTGTGCCCCAAGAAGTGACCATAACTGATCTTTTCAATTTTGGCAATTAGGGCACTATACAGTCTGCTAGTTAGTCCACTATATAAAAGTCACTAAACAGCAAGTAGGGAGTGGTGAGTAAGTGGGTGATTTCAGACACAGCAATGCATATCAACTGCCAGTAACCAGAGCAGATTTTGATTCACAGCTACCACCAGCCTAAACCTGAATTTTTTTTGAAGATCAATATTAAATATATTTAAGGATTTGTTAATCATGAAAAATCTTTGACCTTAAAATGTTTCCTAAATAGAGTTGGTTGATTCGATAGGTAAAATCATGCACCACCTGTAAAAGAAATTTATATCAAAAACATGCAATTTAATTTTCTACCAAGCCAAGAAAACAAAGCTCAACCTAATGCTGCCACTGCCTAACTTGACATGGGTTTCATCATTTCAACCATGTGTCCAGGACTTCACACTTGGCTGTGGTCAAGACTGGTGGGATCCAGCTTGATGTCAAGTTTTGCTTTGCTACAATTAAATATTTTAGTTCAACATTTCAAGTTGAGTTTGAATTTGGGTTAGAGCAATATTAAACCTCATCAATAATAAGATTTTAGTTATTGGTGTGGCTGTTGGAAAGTGGGAATTATGTTATCTTGCAATTTAACAGAAAAATGGTTATAACTTGACTGTATATGGTCACATCCTGAAACTATACTGATTTGTCTTTTCTTTTGTGCATGCATTTCTACTCCATCCTTAAAAACTGTTGGTTAGGCTTTTGGAGCTTGTCATAACAGATCATGTGTTACAAATTGCAGAAAACCCAAACTGGGAAGCTAATTCTGAATGTTATTCTTTGTGTTCATGTTGCTACTGGGATGTGGCGGAAGGGTTTGTGTGTCCCTATTATCCTGGGAGCTGTGTTTTCAGGGAAAGTAGCTCCTAGTATGGTCTCCCAAGGCAGATTGGTCTCAGTCAAAGCCAGACCAAGAACAATTTGCAAATAACTCGTGTATGAGTATGTATGATGGAGCAACTCATTTGGTAAAGGAAAACCAGGGCCCCCTTCTAGATCAAGACCTAGAAGGGGGGCTCAATGGTTAGCATCTAGTTGTTTGGCCATTAATTCATGGGAATCTGCCTGGAACAGCCTGAATAAAACAACATGGAATCCAACCTATTGGCCCACCACCTCCAGGAACATGCATAGAGGTTGGGTGCAACATACAGTGTATACTGGGTGGCAGGCAGAGGCAGGGACCTGGTCCCTTGCATCACAAACTGGTCCTAGTGATGTGGAGCATCACCTGGTAAGTAAGAAACCAGCACTGATGAGAGAGGTGGAGTGGTCTCAGTTAGATATGGTTGGGTTAATCTTTACGCACAGCAACAGTAAACCTAACTGTTGAAGAAGGGAAGGTCAGAGTTAAAAGAAGCTGGGCTGGTATGGGGATACCCAAAGGACCCTGGCTGACTTAGGGGGGCACTTGGTTCATAAGTAACATCAGGCCACCACAGGTGAAAGGTCAATGATTAGCTTTGCAGTCACATTATCAGGTCTGCAACAATGTGTCTGACACACAAGTAAAGGGATATGCGGAGTTGTCAACTGATCGCCGCGGAGTGGTGAGTTGGACAAGATGGCAGATTAAGCTCCTGGAAAAAGCTGTTAAGCTCAAAAAAGTACTGAGGGTAAGCTCGGAATGTCTAATGGAGGTCCCTGTCTGTCAGGCCTTCAAATCCCACCTCCAGAAGAATTTTCTTGTGCATCCCTGAGGAGGTTGGAAATGTGGAATCCAAGTGGGCCATGTTCAAAGCCTCAATTGTAGAGGTGACTGCTGGGGCAAGACAGTCATTATTTCCTACCCTGGCAGCAACTTAAGAAGCTGATGGTGGACACCATGCATGAAGGAAGCTATCAGGCTGAAGGAGCAACTTTTAGGGCTGGTTGTCTAAGGGGTCCTCTGAAGCAACAGGCAAGAAACTGGAGGTCAGAAGGTCTGCAGCTTCAGCAGTCACCAAAAAATCCAGGTGTAGAGGGAGTCTGGGGAGGCTATGAAGAAACTAGAGATTCTAGTCAGACTAAAAGAAGTTCTGACAAACCATTTGGGACAGATGGTAGACAGGGCTTGGCCCAGGCTGTGTCCAGCCAGGGAGGAGAATGCTTACTGAATCTGAGGATGTTGTCGGGAAATTAAAGAGCACTTTGAGGAGCTCTTCTGCATCTGCAGAAGGGGCACAGATTGAAGATCAGTGCAAGACTTACCCATATCACTTACAGATGTCGCTTAGGTAGTCTGGAGACTTGTCTTCTGTAAAGGGCTGGGTGGGTTTCTTCCAGAGATGCTGAAGGTTTAGGACATGAATGGGATGTCTTCACCAATACCCCTCTACAGTATCATGTCAAAATCATGAAAAAAAACCTGTGGAGGTTCAGGCTGGGGTGTTGGTAGTCAATTTAAAAAACTGAAGGGGCTCTGGCCCCTCCAGTGCATGGTGGGCTTGCTGCAAGGGGTTTGGTTTTGTCTCTCGTTGGTGGGGTCCCATGGCTATGTTCTAAGCTTGTGCTCTGGGGTTGGTGCCTTTTGACTGGGCCAGGGTTCTCTCTTGGGCACATGATTATCTCTGGAGTAGGTGAGTAGGTTATTAGGCGCTCTGGTGGTTGGATCCTGACCTGCTTGCCACTGGTAGTCAGCAATGTGTTGTTGTGGCCCCCCACATCAACAACTAACCACATCCAACGACAAGCCTTTACACACACACACACACACTCACAGGGGCAGTAATAGTAGGGCAATTGGAGCGTGTGCTCCAATTGTCCAGGTATCTCACTGGTCAGCCTTCACATTTAAGTATAATTCCAAGGTGCCAGAAAAAAAGGTTTCAACCAACTGTCAAGCCACAGATCCAGGAAGAACAATGCATACTCTGTCCTTATCATGGGACAATGGACCAGCTCTTTACACTTGCAGGCTTACTTGAAGGGTCATCGCAGTTTGCTCATCAAGTCTACATGTATTTTGTGGATTTGGAGAAGGCCTGTATCCTTGTCCCCAAGGAAAGCCTTGTAGGGGGTGGGACGGGAGCATTGGGTACTGGGGCTGCTGCTACAAGACAACTGGTCCCTGTATGACCAAAGTGAGAGCTGTGTTCATATACTCCATTGATTGCTGTTTTCATATTGTCCACAATTAGTCAAACGTATTTCCTGTGGGTATAGGCAATGTCATATGATATGTGATATTCATGGACAGGATCTTATGGCACATCCGGGAGAGAAGCATGTTTGATACAGTTATCCAGTTCTTTTGGCTCCTTCAGTCTGTGACCTTGCATTGAGAATGTTTACAGCCGAGGGTGAAGTGGCTGGAATGATAGCCGGCAACTCCAAGTCAGAAGCCATGGTTCTCTGACAAAAATGGTGGATTGCGTCCTCTGGGTTGGAGGAGAGCAGCTGCCCCAAGCAAAGGATTTTAATTATCTCTGTGTCTTTGTCAGTTGTGATAGGAAAATAGAGTATGATATAGATAAACAATTGGGTGTGGCATCAGCAATAATTTGGGCAGAGGGCAAGAGCCAGAAGGCAAAGCTATTGACATATCAGTCAATCTCTTAACCCTCACTTATGGTTATAATGTCTGGGTAGTGACAGAAATGAAAAACTGCAGGTACAAGCAGCACAAATGTGTTTCCATGGTAGGCAGGCTGGGTGTGGAGCTTACATTTGGAGGGAGCTCAGAGAGGAGCCACTGCTTCTTCATATCGTTAAAAGCCAGTTGAGGTGGTTCGAGGACCTGATATGGGTGCCTCAAGGGCCTCTTCCTCCAGAGGATTTCTGGTTATACTTAACTGAGAAGTGACCAGGGGGGTTACCCAGAACCCTCTAAGGGGTTGTGTCTTTTATGTGGCATTGGAACAACTCAGTATCACTCAGGGGAAACTGAGAGGTGTTGCTGGGGAGAAGGATGTCTAAAAAAACCCTGCTCAGCCTGCTGCCATGCCAATTGATTACACTACACTAACTTCAAATTACACATATAATGAGGATATTGTGAAAAGAAAAATAATACAGAATCTAAGTTTTGCAAGTATGCAGCAGTGTTTAGTCTAAGTTACAGTAGTGATGGTAAGAGAATGTGCGAGTTTCCACAAAAAAATTGTGTAATCTATTTACTTTTTAATGTTAATGATTTGTTATATCAACGTGAAATTGATCTTTTAGCACTAAAATTAAGTAACTAAAAAGGCTAACCTACGTTTTAATCTTGTATGGTTACAGTTATATTCATGTATGCTGAAAATATATTTGAAAATGAAAAAAATAAAATGTCCAACCTGTATGCACTGCAGACATGCAGCAACTGACAGAAAGTGGAGGTGTTAAACAGAGAAATATAGGCTTTTTTGCCAAATAAATGTTAAATGTTAGCAATAAATGTTATAATCCATTAAGATATAACTGTATTTTCTTTGCACTTTATAAAATTTATAAACAGATTTTGGATGGTGTTGACTCGACTCCGTAGTAGCCTTGTTAAGCCTGTCTGTTTCATTTGGGAGAAGACAGTGGGAATGATAAGTGAACAGAAGATTTTTCCAAAAGACAGGCTAATTGTTGGGTCAGATACATGAAAAACTGAAAACTGTACTTATTTACACAACTGTACTGTAAATAGATTGGGCTCAGTCTATGTAGTGAATAAGATTTTAAGTTTATATTCCTCCCAATTTTAGATAGATTCTTTCCCAGCAGTAGCAGATAGCAAGTCAGATCTCACAAGTATTAAACTCTATTATCTATTGTAGTTATCTAAGTATTATGCAATATCCTGGTGAAATTTTAAGACATGTCATAATACTTAGATTGTACAATGTTTAGAAGCTTGCACTTTGTTACATAACCCCATTTCTTAGTTAGTGGAGGTATGTACTACAAAGAAAGACAAATGGGTGAGCTGGGTGTGTTGAGGTTAAAGCCAGAATTTTTCCAGATACACAAGTGGCTATCTTTTAATCTGGTACACTCACAGTACACTTCCTTGGCCCTGGCACAGTTGGAAGAGGTAGATTTTAGCACAGTATGGATGCTCATGCACAAGAACAATTATGAGTATGCAAAGTGGATATATAATCAACGCAAGTCTTCCTCCCAACAATCATTTTAAATAATGGCAGCAAAGTATTTACGTTGGTCTGACGCTGAAGTCGATTGTTACTCCAAATTTGGTCGGATGTGAATATTCAGTCAGCTAGATAAAACACACAAGAACTCTGAAGTGTGTGTGGTGTATCACAATATGATGATGGTTGAGGCTGTAGCAGTGTGAGTGCAGGCCAGCAGGGGACTGGTACTGGGAGTGATGCTTTCCTTTTTGATAAGGCTTACAGTAAGGGAGGGCTCAGATTTGCCTTGGCACCAGCCCCTTGTTATGCGCAAACATAGGCTTAGGATGGTGGGACTCTATCGTAACACTGGGCACACTGAGCTCCTCTCTCCTCCTCTTTCTCTCCATCTGCTTTACATTTATATTATATTAATGCTTGTTACTAACTTGCCAACTTCCCTGGAATCTTTCTTGCAAATGTTATTATTAGAAAATCATTTACTAATATTCCTATTATTATTATTATTATTACTATTACACACTAACATGTAGCTTACATATTAACATGTATCATTACTATTACTAGATTTTTAAGTTTTTGTTGCTTTGCTGTTACTGTATATCTGTCCCCCAAACCAGTGTTGCTCTTCTTTTCTGATTGTCTTTCTCCTTCTCTCTTTCTCTGTCTCTAACTCTCGGACACAAACTCTCTCCCTCCCTCTCTCTTTCTCTCTTTCATTCTCTGTCTCTTTCTCTCCCTCCCTCTCTTGCTTGCTCTCTCTCTTAACCTGACCAGTTCTCTCAGATGGCCACCCACCCCTGAGTCAAGCTCTGTTCCAAGGTTTTTCTTATGACGTCTGAAGAAGAGGCACAGCTGAAAAGCTATGCACCTCACATACAGACAACAGCAAAACAAGAAAAATCCACAGCGGAGGGAGGACAACAACAATACTCATTAATGTATGTGCATCAAAAGGAAGAAGGTATGATAAATTTATCAAACACTTGTTGAAAAAGCAGACAACACACATAACCACATTTAACCAGTAACTTGTTTTGTCAAGGCACATAGAGCATGTTTGCAAGGTTAACTGTTTACTTTTACATGTTATTCAATGCATAATTTAATCACAAAATATATATTCAAATCAAGCCATATTGGCCAAGTTTTTATGTTTATACTGTTACTGTATATTAAATATTCATAAACACATTCTGCATTCAACTAATGAACACTGTTTTTTTACTGTTCTTTTAAGGTGTCATTCATAAACAGAATACTTTTCAAACTGGCAGCTTAATGAAATTATGTAACATGCTAAATTTGGAAATTGATCAATGTGGGGAAAAAAAGACAATATTTTTTACCATATTACATTTAGCAATTAGCATGGCTCACACAATTTACAGCACAAGCTGGAGGTGAGTTGAAAATACAATTTCAATTTGTCTCAAACAAGGCTAAGGCTACCAAGCTATGATTGTGCAATGCTGAGGTGGGGACACCTCTCAGTCAACTTGTTCATTAGGTTTCAGTCTAATACCCATTGCAGCTTCCTTTAAACTAGGTCGTATTTGTGAGAGAAAGACTGAGTTTCAAAAACAGAAAATCATTAAGTGGCCAAAAGGCTGAGTGGCCGCCACAATATCAACATTCCCCAAAAATTGCAGGATAACTTTTTTACAAATTTAATTTTAATTTTTGCCACTTTTAAATTTGAATATATTGATTTCTTTTACATTTTAAAGGTGTTTTTTATGCCACTTTTTTACCAATAACTATAGATGATAATAAAATACACAAACTACATTTTGATCATGATCAGTATTGGCCAATACTACTTTAAGCAATTGGTTGTTGGTGATTGCAGCAACAAATCCCGAATGGAGAACAATTCGCTGGGCATGTGCATGCCCATGTTCAATGTTAGAGCTATCCACGAAAAAAGTTAATGTGCATGTGGGTGTCCTCGGGAAAGGAGGATATGTAATCAATGAAATCGAAAAGCACAAAAGTGACTTTTCTCTCTGCTTCTGCTCTCTCACGTCTTTGTTACTTCATGTGGACATCAAGGCAGGGCTGCTGAGCTTCTCACACACAGACACTGGACAGCAGTTCAGGAAAGAGCCCACGGTGGACGGGATGAAACAGATTTTCAGCTATATATTTACTGGAGTCAACGACGACAATGCTCATTATCTGAAAGTGCAACAAAATTGAGACAGTATGATCAATTAATTTTATACTTGTTCAACAAGCAAGACACAAACGTCTTTGGCCACTCTGCCAATTGTGCTCTTATAGCCCTGAAAGTAAGGTCACCATGCCTCCCAAAGTTGAGGAAACTGTTGACAAAAATTTAACATCATGTCAATTATATGGAAGTGGTTTGGATTAGGGATGGGCATTTAAAACAATACTAATCTGTATTCCCCAGGTTTGTATGTTATGACAGTCACAGGTGACCATTAAATGTGGTTGTTTATGGACACTTTTGAATTAATTTGTGTTCATTAACAATTTTTCAAAAATTGTTAACTCCTTTATCTCACAGTTTTCCAGTTTTGCAACTTCAATCCCCCTTGCCTTCCACAAAAAATGATGGGAAGCATGCCTTTAGCTATCATTTTTTAAATGAGGGCCATTGTTTGTCCTGCATGACTATCACAGCTTTCTTTGTGTGAACCAGTTCAACAAAACCTAAAGCCCTAGTTAGAGATAACAGGTATTACAATGGTGATTAGTGACCTGCTTTGTTAACCTTGGTTTTCTTCTTAAGAATCTGTGTGCGTTCCAATAAAAAGGGGCGTGCAATGCATCATGTGACCCCACAATTGCACAAAGTTGATCCATTGTGTGGTATGTATCATTATTTTAAGCTTGTTGTAAAGCCTAAAGCTGCGTCCACCTTGACCAATGTTGCTGCTGGCACATCTGAGGCTCCAGCAGCTACTGCTCAAGTAATGTTTCCATCCACAAGCACTGCTCCTGTATCCTCCACCAGCACTGCCCCTAAAGCTGTCCCCTCTCCAGGCTGGGGCAGCATCATCTCATACAGTCAGCAACTTAAATGAACATACACCATCTGTTTGATCATTTTTATTTTTAACTTTAAACATTTAGCCAAACTTAAACATTGTATTTTATTATTAACTTACAAATAAAATGAAATGTTAAATGTAAGTTTAATAAAAAGTGTATTAAAAATGATAAAAGTTTAGATTTAGTCCTGTTGTATTATGTACGTATAGTTAGACTGAATTTTGAGTGTAAGGCTGATTGGTTGATTTAGTTGTTTTCTTTGTTAGCCTACCTTTATGCTTGAGTTTGAATTAGACTATTTTCTTCTTTTGTAAATATTGGCTATGGGTAGAAATTCTCACTGGATTAGGTGTTCAGTATACTAGACCAGTGGTCCCCAACCCCCGGGCCACGGACCGGATCATTGGTACCGGGCCGCCCAAGAAATAATTAATTATTTCCGTTATACAGTATTTCGGGCCCGTATTGGCCCGTCTTATATTCGGGCCAATACGGTATTTATGGTATTAACGGAGTCTGAACAATCTTTTATTTTGAAAAATATTTTATTTTGAAAAATGACCGGATTCTCTCGGTTACATCTCGGTCA